>LR812526.1:15352261-15402261 GCA_903798195.1 Danio kyathit | reverse complement strand
GCAAATGAAACTGTATTCCATATAGTCACAATTTAATTCAGGGTGCCCATTATTCATTTTCCAAGACATTCCTTAAAGGGATAGTTCACACAAAAAAAAAAAAAAAAAACCCTAAGAAACCAACTAGGATAGATGGATGGATAGTCAACGATGGATAGACACAACGACAGACAGACAGACAGACAGACAGACAGACAGACAGACAGACAGACAGACAGACAGACAGACAGACAGACAGACAGACAGATAGATAGATAGATAGACAGATAGATGGATGGATGGATAGATAGACCCAGAACTGACCCAGCCGAGGTTCGAACCTGCGACCCAGCGACCTTCTTGCTGTGAGGCGACAGCACTACATACTGCGCCACTGCGTCGCCTACAACAGTTACTTTCCCTGATAATTAATTACTTTTTAATGATGTAATCCAGTTACTATCTTAGTTACTATTTGTGAATAGTAACTAGTAACTTTAACTAACTACTTTTTTAAGAAACATATAGTAATGTTTTATTTAATTTAGTGTCCATTTAATTTAACATACAGTTAAAAAAAGTACATAGTTACTTTTTGATTATGTAATCCAGTTACTATCTCGGTTACTATATGCGAGTAGTAACTAGTAACTTTAACTAACTATATTAAGTAAAATATAGTAATATTTGATTTAATTTAGTGTCCATTTAATTTAACATGCAGTTTTAAAAAGGTAACCCAACAGTTACTTTCCCTGGTAATTAATTAATTTTTTAATGATGTAATCCAGTTACTAACTCAATTACTATTTGTGAATAGTAACTAGTAACTTTAACTAACTACTTAATGAACATATAGTAATATTTTATTTAATTTAGTGTCCATTTAATTTAACATACAGTTAAAAAGTACATAGTTACTTTTCCTAGTAATTAGTTACTTTTTGATTATGTAATCCAGTTACTAACTTAGTTACTATTTGTGAATAGTAACTAGTAACTTTAACTAACTACGTTAAGTAAAATATAGTAATATTTTATTTAATTTAGTGTCCATTTAATTTAACATACAGTTTTAAAAAGTAACCCAACAGTTACTTTCCCTGCTAATTAATTACCTTTTTAATGATGTAATCCAGTTACTAACTCAGTTACTATTTGTGAATTTTTACTTTAAAAAATTAGTTAAAGTTACTAAGTAATATTTTATTTAATTTAGTGTCCATTTATTTAACATACAGTTTTTTTTAAAATAACACAACAGTTAATTTCCCTGGTATTTAGTTACTTTTTTTAATGATGTAATCCAGTTACTAACTCAGTTACTATTTGTGAGTAGTAACTAGTAACTTTAACTAACTACTTTAAGTAACGGGCCCAATCCTTATAATCATTTTCCAGGAAAACATGATTTTTCCATGAAAATAGTTTTCTCTCATTTTTCATGTGTTTTCCAGGAGTGAAAAAAAAATAGTAATTAATTTTACAGGATTTCTAGGATTTCCAATAGAAGCATGCACGAAATTGAAACCCTGGCTAAAGCACAGCGATTGACAGTCTAGATGGAGTCAAATTAAAGATAGCCTGACAAAGTCTGTCAACAGAGTTCGTGACAGTAACACACAACCACGGAAATGACCGTAAGCAGGGGACAACAGTGTGGGGTTGTAACTGGACAAGCTGGCATGTTAAAAAATGAAAGATGCTGCTTAATTGATGATTAACGGAAGCGAGCGAGAATCTTATCTGCTCAATAGGATGCCTCCTTAAAGGCTGGCTACTAAGATGTTGTCAGGTTTCTGGTGAACTGTCAGAGAGTTTAGTGGAGTTTTTCCTCTGAGGCAGGACAGGGAATCGAGCTGGCCGGCCTCTGCGTGTCAAGGGCAAAAGCAATAAGTTCGATCGGGCTGCTTCTTTCTCGGTTTTCACTTCATCTGGTTGAGTGCAGACACTCAAGGTCAGCTCAGCAGTGTGTCCCTAAACAGGGCTGTCAAATAACCTCTTACACCTGCGGTCAGATGATGGAGCACATGGGAAATGGGCCACTTCCTGCGGGTGTTTCAATTTAGTTTCCAACACCATCTTATCTTAGTTAGGACAAATTGAATAATAAAAAAAACACTGAGATGATATTTTAAATAGATTTTAATAAAACTAAAATAATTTGTATTATTTGTCCTCATTCACAAGTCAATTTTGATGATTAATATTTCATAATATTGATTGTTAATGAACAATGATGCAGGCTAAATGCATTCATTATTGCATCCTGAAGCCTACAAAATGTACCCACTGTAAAACTCAATACGTTAAGGCAACTCAAACCATTTGAGGAAACCGAATGCGACAAACCATTTGAGTTAAAAAAAACTAAGTACTGTGAACTTAATCCATTTAAGTTGAAGTAATGAGGTATTTAATTAACTCCTTACCTTCAACACTGAGTTCAAAACTCATTTCAAATTAGTAGATTTAACTTTTAGTAAACTGAGTTAACTACACTCATTTTATTTGATAAAGTTGACTGTTGGGTTTTACAGTGCAATATTAGGGTATAATGGCGCATGTATGAGTTTGTCTCATTGCTTGTATCAAATGATAGATATATCAGGGGTGCCCAAACTCAGTTCTGGAGGGCCTGTGTCCTGCATATTTTAGTTCCAAACCCCAATTAATCACACATGAACCAGCTAATCAAGCTCAGTAAATCTCAAAAATATTGAGAGCAATATCACATAGAATTGATTGAAATGTGATATTAATTTTAAACACTTCAATAAAAACGTAACATTGTTTCATTTTATACACAACATTGCCTGTTTTTGACAATTTTGGCAATGAAAATTTGAACTATAAAGCCACAGCAGAAGTGATATGCATTTTGCACAGTGGTGTTGCATGAAAGTACCATAATTTTTTAATCAATAGGTTGAAAAATGATTCAAAGGATCATTTTTTAAAGAGAGGCAGTTACTTCATTCCTGAGTGAATCAGCCATTTGTACCAATCAAATTAACCAAATGACTTGTGTTTAAGGTTGCTTTCACACCGAGACTTTTGTTTTGGACTATGTGAATCCTGCAATCGCACTTTGGACCACACCAAAGCAATCGGTCCGAGACCGCCTGAATGAGGTGGTCTCTGCTCAATTGAAACAAACTCTGGAGCGGATGGATTGTAGTGAGAAAGCAATACGATCCAAAAAGCTAACGAACCAGGTTATATCACAGCGCATTATGGATATGTAATAGCCATGGCTATATAATTATGAGTAGGGCAGTATGTCATTCATGTCGGTAAATGTGCGCTTCATGTCGAATACGAAAGTGAAAGCATGCTGAAATATTAACGAGAGCCATTTATCCGTTAGGAAAACTGACCGAACTGCAGTCTTAGTTTATCTGTTATTTCACTATATAATTTAAGCCTAAGGCAACACGGTGGCACAGTAGGTAGTGCTGTTGCCTCACAGCAAGAAGGTCGCTGATTTGAGCCTCGGCTGCATCAGTTGGCCTTTCTGTGTGGAGTTTGCATGTTCTCCCCGCGTTCGCGTGGGTTTCCTCCGGGTGCTCCGGTTTCCCCCACAAGTCCAAAGACATCTGGTTAAGGTGAATTGGGTAAGCTAAATTGTCCGTAGTGTATGAGCGTGAATGAGTGTGTATGGATGTTTCCCAGAGATTGGTTGCGGCTGGAAGGGCATCCACTGCGTAAAACATGTGCTGGATAAGTTGGCGGTTCATTCTGCTGTGGCGACCCCGGATTAATAAAAGGACTAAGCCGAAAAGAAAATGAATGAATGAATTTAAGCCTATAATGCACAATTTTAGTCAACGGCTATGTATGAGAAAGTCTTACATCTGATTTAAATTTGTTGACTATGTCTGTGGGTGTCACCATTTAAAATTAAAGAGCAAATTTCACTTATAATGTCTTATTACCCATCGTCATAAATTAAAATAAGGAGGCATGACAGCTGAACGGGACTATGAAAAATAAACCGTGGAACTCTGACCAATGTGATGAGAGTTTACTCGTATGTGACTCATTTTAGATATTTTGGTTTGTTTAGAAATGAACTGCACCAAGAACAAAGAGCAACATTGTAACAATTTTAATTCCTGTTTCAGAACAAAACAATCAATCTACAGGTGTGAACGCACCCTAAGATGTTTATAAACAACTGCTGGAAGATTTTATTTTTATTTTAGAATATTACTTACTTGTAACAGATATTTCCATATTAAAAAAAATAATAAATAAGTAAATAAATAAATAAATAAATAAAGGGATAGTTCACAAAAAGTTAATGTTCTCATTTATTCACTTCCAAGTTATATCAAACCTATATGATTTCCTTTCTTTTACAAAGCACAAGAAAAAAAATATTAAAGAATGTTGGGGTTGGTTTTGAATAAAGTAAATAACAATAAAAATAAAATGAAACCTATGAATGTAATCTATTGCAAAAAATGATAAAAGAATAGATTCATTGATATAATTTAGTATTGCTAAATGAAATTATCTTTATTAAAAAAAATAGAAAAATACATATAATACATATACATATGCATACATACATATACATGTATAACTATAAAAACTGTAATACCTATAGAAATAAATAACCAAAGGACAGATAATTTTTTTAATGAACCAACTTAAATATTATATTTTAGCACTATATTTAAAAAAAAAGAAAAGAAAAGAAAATATGTAAAAGAAAAAAGTTAAGTGCAAACTTAAGTAAAAATAGCATAAAAATGTAAAAGTTGAATTTTCCTGGCCATAGCTACTAATTAAGTAATAATAAAAAAATCAGCTCTGATGTGTTTCAGGAACAGTAATACTCATATTAAATGATGCACGATAACCTGGATTTTTTTTTTTAAACATTAAGTCGCTCAAACGACTGTGACTTGTTCTCATGACAGGCCATGTCACAGTTAGCTGAGGAGCTTAATGCATTGTTACATCATACTATGTCAAGCTAAGCACTAGCAATCTCACGCCTCTTTAACCTTATTAGATTGGAGCAAGAGTAGGCTAACAGAAGAGCTGCACTCATGTTCAATATTAGCACAGCACACGGACATTGCTGGTCGTAGCAAACTGGTACTACAGCCCTAAGCCATGAAAATGAAGTAGAATGTGACGCAACGTGGCTAATTGAGATGTTAACTTTATCCCCCAGGGGTCTGTTCAACCTTTGAATGCATGGCGTTGAAGGCCATGAGTGACATTTTCTTCTCTCCTGAAGCCTGACAGCAAACACCACAAGGTGCAAAGCACACTCGTTGCTCTTTATCTGGACTATAAGATAATTAACCTTGGCAGCTTAATAAAGAAGGATAAAATGAACGCCGTACAAGGTGAACAATCACAGCTTTGAACACAGCAGCGCTGTGACTTAGTGTTATAAATAATATGTACACTACCCGTCAGAAGTTTGGAAACTGAAAGGTTTGTTAATGTTTTAAAAGTAGCCAGTTACGCTCAGCAAGGATGCAATGCATTTATAATGTAATTAAAAAAAAAGCTTAAAAGAATCCTACAAGTAAAATGTATCCCAGTTTTTATGATTCTACAGTATAAAGCAAGACAAAAAAGTTTCTGTACTGATCATTTTTAGAATACACATTTAGGCTACAACTAGGCTACAGGCTGAGTAGCCTAAGTCAGAGGTGAACATGCGGCACACGCTTCTGTTTAAGTTTCAGTGCAGAACAGACCATATGCTATGACAGACCAATGCTATCTCACGGCTAGTGTTGGGCAATATAATTTTCAGACCGCCATATCATCCCCCAGTGAGATCGCCGACAGATAAGGGGGCACGGCAGTGTTATGTTTCTTATTTGCTCATTTATTTTTGCTCATTTAATTTAATGTAATATATCTACATAATTGCGAAACAAGCTAAATATCGTCTTTAAAGTGGTCATAGGTCTCAGCTCTCTGCTAGATTTGACTATCACATGCCATTTCAGTGGATCTGAAAGCAGGAATTATTATCTGACTGAAATAGGCTTATGAAGAAATAATGTAATGGGGCTCTATTACATTTAACATTTTCTTAAAACCAGAAATTTCCACTACCGATTAAGGTCTCATATCCACAGCTATATGTACCGATCGCCTCGGTGATTTGTTTTGCCCTGTTCGAATCTGTAGAAATTGCCTGTCTGAATGCTGGCGATTGTTGCATGTAGTGCGCCTGTTTCTAGTTTTCATCTATTTCCAGTGATGTCAGTGTAAATGGGTTGACATGTTCAAATATTACAGCTAAAATAGCTTACTGTCATAGCAGTTGTCATTGTTTTTTTATCCACCACTCTCTTGCTCTAACCCTCATAACTTACAGAGAAACCAAAGTGCTCCCAAACGCCAGACCCGCTGTTGGTTATAGGAGGATTACATTAATGTTAGCCATTTAGCGAGCTAGTGCAGCGTGTGCCTGACTGGAGTGGTGTTTAGATGTGGGCAGGGAAGGCAGCATGTTGCCAGTCACGTCATTTGGGATGCCCTGTTGAACGTTGTAGCACTGAAAACATTATATTCTGTACACTTATTCTCTTTGATCTTTTTAGATATTTGTCCGAATCGTTTGGTTTGTAATGCGTACCGAACCGAAAGCCTCCTACTGAACGGTTCAATACGAATACGCTTATCGTTACACCCTTATATATATATATATATATATATATATATATATATATATATATATATATTTTTTTTTTTTTTATATTATCTTTCAATTTCTCAATATGTTTGGTGACTAAAATATTATTTTCATAAATATATCTGTTTAGGAATTCTGTTTTGTTTAAATGCACCAAAATACATTGCCTATATTCACTAAGAAATAGATCAAAATATTCATTTTCAAAATGGGCTGTACTCAATTATAATGAGCACTGTATGTGCACTTATACACCATGCACAAATAATATAGAATATTGAAATGGTATAAAACGTGTTTGCAAAACTGTTGTGATAAAAACTTTCTTGTGCATTAATCCAGCATTTAATAATAATTTCTGAATGACTCTGAGACACTGAAGTAGCATAATGACAAAAGCTTTAAACATAAGAATTAATGATATTTAAGCATGAAAAACAATTACTTTAAATCAATATAATATTTTAAGACCTTATATATATATATATATATATATATATATATATATATATATATATATATATATATATATATATATATATATATATATATATATATATATATATATATATATATATATATATATATATATATATATATATATATATATATATATATGTATTTGCCCAAACACCCGATGATGATCCCGTGAGGTTAAAGTGGTCATAATCTCAATTTATTTCTGGGAATAAAAATTAAAGGACCTTTCTTTTTGTGGGCATGTATTTTCTAGCCAGCACGCGGTCTTTGTTTTGGGGCGTGGGGGCAGCTTTCGACATTGTTTTTAATAATGGCGGACATGGGAAGAGCCGGAGTGATGCGCACTCTGCCAGGAGAATTCTATGGACTACCTAGCTAAACAACATTTGTTTTCAAATTGAGTTGGAAAGTTCACCTTCCAAGCTTTATGCAGGTATGTCTCTCTCTCATGTATTAATTTATTCAAACAGCGCATGGACTCATGGCGTGGTCGCATTAAATCTAATGAGCTCAGACAGAGAAACTAGACATCGTGTTGGTTTCATACTGATTTTATCACATCCCAAACATTCCCATCTCCTATACCTTTCTTTCTTTTCTTTCCATGGAGACTCTATTTAAGTTTAGTGCGCCCCGCAACCTGAAGTCAACACAACTAGTTTTTGCAGCCGCAAACTGAAAATCCAGACTACCCCACTCCAAGGTTTGCGAGGACAAAGCCGAGCACCAGCAAACATCACTACACCCTCTCAACTCTTATTTTTCTCTCTTTACTCTTCTCTATAACCTGTATGAATGTGTGTTTATGTTAGGTGTTAGTTTCTGTTAGATTAGTCAATAAAGTTGCCTGAGCGTATTTATGAATCTAATGCCTTAAACTTCGATCTTGTTACCCTGCTTAAATATAAATGGATACCCTGATGAAGGCAAGTGTTTGCTGAAACGCGTGGACCCAGTTTTAAGAAATAGCCATGTCAATAAAGGCTTTTTAATATTTTTTCCACATTTTTTGAACGCCTTGGACTGATTTTTGCTGTTTATTCTGATAATTGCCTTACTTAAAGAGCACCAATACATTATTTAAGCTACCCCTGAGGACTTTTTCTTAGATTTTGGATAATTGGGTTTTTGTTTCGGATAGCAATAGCCATAGTTGAAGTCAACTGACCGTCCGAACGATCGCTGGATGGTTCGTTTGTTTAGATTTAAAGAGTTAATCCTTTTGAAGTCTCCTTCAAATTAATCTTCAATTCACTTTGAGCTAATTTGCTACAATTATTATTCACTTGTTAAGTCGTGACATATGGAATACTGTTCCCGGGTCCAAGCCCGGGAACAGACTCGTTGAATTCAAACAACTCGTTTGAATTAAGAAATTATTTTGACCACTTTTTAGTCATTCATTCATTAATTAATTTTCTTGTCGGCTTAGTCCCTTTATTAATCTGGGGTCGCCACAGCGGAATGAACCGCGAACTTATCCAGCACGATTTTACGCAGCGGATGCCCTTCCAGCCGCAACCCATCTCTGGTGAAACATCCACAGACTCATTCACACACTACGGACAATTTAGCCTACCCAATTCACCTGTACCGCATGTCTTTGGACTGTGGGTACAGGTGACCGGAGCACCCGGAGGAAACCCACGTGAATGCAGGGAGAACATGCAAACTCCACACAGAAACACCAACTGACCCAGCCCAGCCGAGGTTCGAACCTGTGACCCAGCGACGTTCTTGCTGTGAGGTGACAGCACTACCTACTGCGCCACTGCGTCGCCCTTTTTAGTCATATCATTATTTTAACAATTTATAAAAAAAAAATTATTTTCTGTCCATCTGCTATTAGGCATGGATATATTGTGATCGTCATTTTCGAAAGTACAACATCGCTTTGTAAACGTTTCTTATTACCATTTGTTCTCCCCATACAGTTTGATAGAGAGATTGGACCCGGAAACCGTTTCGCGTGACATCACACTTAACAACTTGAACAGCAAATCATCATATTCTAATAATTTCTGAAGGATCAAAAGTGACACTAATGACCGGAATAATGTTGATGGAAATTAGATTTGAATCTCAGCAATAAATTACATTTTAAATTTACATTCAATAAGAAAACTGTTATTTAAAATTATAATAATATTTCAAAAATTAACAGTTTTTACGATATTTTTCATCAAATAAATGCAGCCTTGGTGAGCAGAATTGGTTTGTTTAAAAAAATTTTTACCAAATCTTACACGTGATTGGTAGTGTAACTTAAAAAATATGCAAAGCTGAGACAATTTTTAAAAAAAATTATATGATGAACCTAGACAAATTAACAAATAAAGTAGAAATCCATTTAATAGAAAAAAATGAGAGAAATTTGCAATTCCAAATCGAACTAAACCTTTTTTGTATCATCCAATCTTTTCATCCAAACTTTCCAGTAGCCACTGCCTACTTAGCATAGCAACCAAATAACTCATTACAGTCAATGCATTCCTTCATTAGAATTCTATTAACATCTAGAGAAAGGAAAAATTGCAGTCTTCATTTTGTGATTTTGCAGTGTCTCCTTTCACCGTGGTGTAATTCCCTCGCAGTACGAATAACTCACACTGAAGTTAATGCATCTGCCTCTTTGGGGAACAAGACGAGCGAATCCTTCGATGGCTACATCAATGTTTGTGCTAATGACACTGCAAATGGAAAACTGCACACCTGTCTGTAACCAGTAATTCTTCCATATTGATCAGTGGCATTAATTCTAATTTGCTGGAGCGCAGGGGCAGAGCACTCTATGGAGACACTTTGATAAATCCACAAAGAAGATTTACAAAGAGGACTCCCCCCTCTAATGGCTGGAAAATGTCAGGCCGATGGCTTTCAACAGTGTGGAAAGGCGCCAGGCACTCTCGCAGACAGAGTTTCGCTGTTGGATCAGCAGTGCGTTTGAACATAGAAAACCAAGTCACGGAAGCAGATGAATATGAGGGGTGGGAGGTAGACTGAAGGCACGCAGATGTTCCCGACTCACGACTCAGGGGATCCCTGATCACACGCTTGGCTGATCTACGACAGAGTGCTGATGTCACAACTTGCAGAAAACGAAGTGGGACTTAACAGGATTGCACAATGAAAAATGAAGATAAGGCGGGACAAATCAAGTAGCTCCTCCTATTTTTATTTTTTTAAAATCACCAACAGGTTTTTGTTTCTATGACAACACAGCCAGCCAGAGCTGTTGAACTAAAGCCACATCAGACACGGAAAACGTGCTGAGCTGGCGGTTCCCCAGAAACATGGTTGAGAAACATTGATTTAGATTTTATCGATATTGATTCCGATACCGATTATCGATCCTATTTCTTATCAATACTGTTATAGATACAATGACAACTCAGCCAGCCAGAGCTGTTGAACTAAAGCCACATCAGACATGGAAAATGTGCTGAGCTGGTGGTCCCCCAGGAACATGATTGGGAAGCACTGATTTAGATTTGAACAATATCAGTATTGATTCAGATTATCGATCCTGTTTCTTATCAATACTGTTATAGATACAATGACAACTCAGCCACCCAGAGCTGTTGAACTAAAGCCAAATCAGACATGGAAAATGTGCTGAGCTGGTGGTCCCCCAGGAACATGGTTGGGAAGCACTGATTTAGATTTTAACAATATCAATATTGATTCAGATTATCGATCCTGTTTCTTATCAATACTGTTGTAGATACAATGACAACTCAGCCAGCCAGAGCTATTGAACTAATGCCACATTAGACATGGAAAATGTGCAGAGCTGTGGTCCCCCAGGAACGTGGTTGAGAAGCACTGATTTAGATTTTAACAGTATCAATATTGATTCCGATTATCGATCCTGTTTTTTATCAATACTGTTATAGATACTATGACAACACAGCCAGCCGGAGCTGTTGAACTAAAGCCACATCAGACATGGAAAATGTGCTGAGCTGGTGGTCCCCCAGGAACATGGTTGGGAAGCACTGATTTAGATTTGAACAATATTAATATTGATTCAGATTATCGATCCTGTTTCTTATCAATACTGTTGTAGATACAATGACAACTCAGCCAGCCAGAGCTGTTGAACTAATGCCACATTAGACATGGAAAATGTGCAGAGCTGGTGGTCCCCCAGGAACGTGGTTGAGAAACACTAATTTAGATTTTAACAATATCAATATTGATTCCGATTATCGATCCTGTTTCTTATCAATACTGTTATAGATACTATGACAACTCAGCCAGCCAGAGCTGTTGAACTAAAGCCACATTAGACATGGAAAATGTGCAGAGCTGGTGGTCACCCAGGAACGTGGTTGAGAAACACTGATTTAGATTTTAATGATATCAATATTGATTCCGATACCGATTATCAATCCTGTTTCTTATCGATACTGTTTATAGATACTATTTTCTATAATTTGATCCAAAAAGATGTGAAAATGTCAAGTAAATTATCCTTGTTCAACTTTACAGCAGTTTACAAATACCTATAAGCAGTGCCTAATTTGTAAATTGCGAGGCCCGGAACAGAGGAGGGAGATCGATAAAATGAGGTGCCGGATCAGATTTCAGAGGTGCCGGTGCCGGTTCCGGATCCGGAGCATTCCGGAACAAATTAAGCCCTGCCTATAAGCAAACAGAAGTAGGGGCATACAGTACTGTATAAATACACAAACAACTAAAAATGGCACATCGCTCGAATTGGTTGGCATCTTTGTTAGTAAATACTTTCTTATATTACCAATTTTGCCACCTTTGTTTACTATTACACTAGTAAATATGTTGAAACTAGTAAATATGTCTAAACTAAAAATTTGAGAGAGCCCCAAAAATTAATAGAACATTTTAGAGCTGATATTTAAATTAATTACAATAAAGACATAAATATATAACAATTACTTTTTAAGCATGTAAAAGATCATATAGACCAGTGTTTCTCAACCACGTTCCTGGAGGACCACCAGCTCTGCACATTTTGCATGTCTCCTTTACCAAACACACCTGATTCAGATCATCAGCTCATTAGAAGAGACTGAAAGACCTGTAATGGGTGTGACAGACAAGGGAGACATCCAAAACATGTAGTGCTGGTAGTCCTCCAGGATCGTAGTTGAGAAACACTGATATAGACTACCGTTTATTGTGATATAAGGGATATTGGCAATAACATCTGTCGTTTAAATAATTCCAAATTAGTAACTATGAAATCAATATAATGTAGGTTGCAATTAGACAGAAAGAAGAGCCAAATTATGAACTCAAAGGAACCAAAGTCTTTGAATGGCCCTGGCACTTCTGCCGAGTTCAGACTGCACAATTTTCAACGTAGTGTGAAAACATCTGTGACGCAACTACATGACTATCTGGGCTACTGTTCCGTTGCTGCTGTGTTTACACTGCAAGATGGATCAGCGACAGGGGGTTTCACACTGCATGACTTAACAATAGGAAGAATTGCGACAACTTTGTCTCGGTATGCAAACTCTGTCTCACAACCAAACATGCGCAAGAAATTACACGGAAACAACGCAAGGTCGCGTAGTATGTCTTATGTTATTAACTACATAATAAGGAAGAAGTCTTTAGTGGGGTAGAAAATGTAGCCTACTTATTTTGCTCACCTGGCTTTTGAAGGGAGTTAGCAACTTTTTTCTTTTTTGACCTGGTTGTGGTTTTGCTCAGATGACATGTCAAACAGAAACGGGTGCCCCTGCCAAATTTCCACTAGTTTTGCCTCCATTACTTGGGTCCAAATAGACTAAAAAGAAGTTTAACATCTCCCCCAGAAGTTTAACTTAACCTCCCGCTGGCCGGCCTGTAGATACCCATACGAGTGGATGCTGCTCTTTCATTGGCTGTAGGTAATCAGCGATGTTATTTACACATTTCAGATGGCATAATTTAGCATGCCAAATACCTCACGGGTGTCGGCGACTCATCTGCAACTCTCTTAGATCGCGTCTTTGATAGTTCACACTGTGTGATTGTCACTCCCGTGAACGAGCACCGATTTGCCTGTGATTTCAGACATTTGTCTGCAATTTCCCAAAACCTGTCGGCGAGACAAAACTGGGGCTAAAATCATGCAGTCGGAACTCGGCATTAGAGGAGAAAAGCCGATACTTTATGCAGGTAGAAAAACAAAGATGATAATGGTGATGTTAAAGGAAATTCAGGGCATCCAGAGCCAGAGCCTTGAAGAATGTCTTCCCTTAGGCCTCGAAGCATCAACACAAGTTTCAAGATCACAGCAGAACACATGCAATTACCATGTGAAGAACCCAACAGGAAAGGTGGCCACATCTTTGCAAAACCTCATTGGGAATCTCCTCAGGCCTGTGCAGGAGTCAGCAATCTTGAATCAGTCAAAGTGGCAGATCCTGCACGACTGCGGTTGCAACCTCTCAGCCATCTCTCACTGGAGAAATACCACTTAACTGAAATCTCTGCCAGGGGGCAAACAGGCCATTTCATTGCAACAACAAGGTTCCTTCCTCTTTGCAACCATGTGTTATTCTCAGTTACAGATGTGACCTGTTCTATCGAGGGATCTCGGTGTGGATATCGATGGTCCGTTCTTCTTGTATTTGTTCTTGCAACCTCGGCAAACAGAGCGCCCATTAGCACCTGCTCCCAGTGGTGTAATACGCTCTTAAGTGGACCGAATTTTCTTGTAGAGGGAAGAAAAATAATTATGCTGTGGCTCACATTATCTCAGTGGGTTTTGGAGCTATAGGGCACATGATAAGGCTAGTTTCTCCTTTAAATGATGCAGTAGGAAGAGGCCGGAGTACACTGAAAGGTTAGCTAACTTCACGCTTCAGTAAACGCCTAAAAGAGGGTTCAAGCAGGACGGCAGTGGGTTTCCAGACTGCAGCAGCGTCTCACCCCAGCTGACTTCTTTCAGCAGTACTTAGGCTGTTCACACATGACTGCGGCATGTAGCAGAATAGCTGATTAGTGGAGGCTGCGCAAATAAGAGACTCAACACACACGCAGAGATCCGCCAACAAATATTCCTATATAATTGCCTACCACAGCTTAGCAGTTGACATTTTCAGCTTTGTCTTAAGGAATATGCAATTATGCTGGTTAAGGCATGAAATACTGCAGAGGCGTTTCCATGGTAGTACGTCTGATTTGCACAATGTGGCAGGGTAAATTATCGGGATACCTATTGTGCCTTTTACAATCCATAGAATCTTATACTGTTCTTTGAAGGGGAAGACCTTCTGGAAGTTAAAGGGTGAAATATGTTGCTTGAGCCACTTCATGACCTTTCTTTTCCTCAACACATTGTCAACAACAAAAACTGCAATCAGGCTCAAGCATTAAAGTAAACAGCGGTTCATATTTTTAACGTTTGTCTTGGAAGATTGACAATTATCTTGAGGTTACATTATTAAAGCACATGACCTGAAATTCTACAAAGGTGTGTCCATGGTTGTGGGAATGATTTGAATAATATAGCAAGCAAAACTCTTTAAAAAATGATCTGCCTTTTTACAAATCCATAAAATCTTATACTTTTCTTTGAAGGGGAAGACGTTGTGGAAGGTAAAGGCTCAGATATGTAGCTTAATTGAGCCACTTCCTGAACTTTCTTTTCCTCAACACATAGGCAACAACAAAAACTGCAATCAGACGCTGGATGTTCAAATTTTTTGCATTTGTCTTGGAGGATTGAAAATTTTCTTGAGGTTACATCATTAAAAGCGCATGGCCTGAAACGCTACAAAGGTGCATCCAGGGTTGTGGGACTGATGTGAATAATGTAGCAAGCAAAACTCTTTAAAAACTGACGTGCCTTTTACAATCCACAGAATCTTATACTTTCTTCCTTCCCAAATGGAAGATTTTTGCAGAAAGTTCTGCTAAATGAAGGGTCAACAATAACTCCAAGGTGGCACATGCATTTCCTGACTTGCCACACTAGTGACAACAGAAACTGCTACTGACTCAAACATCCATGCATAATTATCTACTGCTGCCTAACGGTTGACAGTTTCCGCATTTGCCTTGACAGATTCGAAATGATCCTAGGGTTACTTTACCCGAACCATGTGTCCTGAAACACGACAGAGGCATTTCCATGCTTGTGGGACTGATTTGCACAACGTAGCAGGCAAAAGCTTTGGAAAAGCTGTCTTAGGATTTTACAGTCTTCTATGCCACCCTTCTTTTTGAAGAGTATTGCGGAAAGTTCTGGTAAGTCAAGGGTCATCAACACCCCCTAGGTGTCATTCGTCTGGCTTATGCGGGCTCTTCCAGACTTGCCATTTCCTCAACACATCAGCAAAAACAACAGCAACTGCTACTGACTCAAAAGCCTCTGTCTGAGATAAAATGTCGCACTGTTTCATTTGTTATGTCACAGGCATGAATTTACAGGGAGCTGCACTGGTGTAAGGATAAAGAAGAAGGGAGGGGAGAGAGAGGACGGAGGAGTGGAGACAAGAGGGGTGCTCAGTCTTTCTGCTGCATTATTGAGGATGAGTGTTGGGTTCACTGAGGCATGTCGGCATTCTGAATCATTTACATCCTGCTAATGTCAGCTCTCATCTAGCGCTGCTACCTTCTGCATCCTCTCTTCATTTTTCTATGGAGTCTCCACCTCCCCATTTTTACATTTCCCCGGGTCTACCCTCAATTATTGTAAGAGAAGAAGCATTGTTTCCAGTGCTGTTCAGAAATACTATCCTAGCCATCCTATGACTGGCGAATACGATTAAACAGAAGACTTAAAGCAACATTTAAGATCACACTGAGACTCGTATAATTCGTATAATTGGAATCTGACCACATGCATCATCTTCTTTTCACATTTCAGATATTTTTTACTACTAAAAACACTACATTCTCAATTCTCACCCCTCACTGCATGCCTGTACCAGGCAAAAACTGCCTTTATATGAACTAGCCTGTTTTGTAAGCTCTCCCGACACCCCAAAGGAGTCGAGATCTTAAACTTTTATAGCACAATATTTACAATTAGACGACACAAGCCTTAATGGAATCTGGTCTGCCATTAAATGTTAAATCAGTCAGTCATGAAATTAAAACAGGAGAACACACGGGGGGCAAAGACAGGAAGATGCAACATTATCACCTCTACTCTGTTCTCAGGGAAACACAAGAGAAGCCGTGCTTTAAATGAGGCAAAAACTCCCTAATCACAGTCTCTATAATTACCCCAAAGACACTGCATGATGCAGAAAAACAAATGCAGACCTTATGTAAACGATCTGCATGTATTTATCCGATCAGAAACAGGGATGGACAAGTGGCTCAATTAAGACTGTGCCAATCTATCTCAGTAAAACTTCACTGGTAAGATGTTATAAATGCATTAGTGCATGTACGAAACTACATTAAGGCCCAATCCCAATTCTACCCCTTAGCCCATTCCCTTTGTTTTGCGCATTCACGTGAAGGGGTAGGGGTGTCCCAATTCTCTTTAGCTTAAAGGCTTAGGGCTAAGGGAAAAGGATAGATAAACGGAGCCCTTGAAACAGAGATTTTTCAGGACCACATTCGAAACCAAGGGGTAAGAAAATTTCCCAAAATACACCATCTACAACGAGAGCATGGCTAGACAATAGTAAGGGGAAGCACAAATTAGTATTTTTTGTCATTATTATGAATTTTTACAAAAAACAAGCATATGTTTTAATACATTCATAACCGCACTTGTGTTTTATCGTCATGCTTTAAAAAAAAAAAAAAAAAAACAACACTAAAATAAAACCCCCTAAAATGTGCTTATAAGATCTATAATCCCTAATAATAACTCCTCTATAGCAGTTCCACAACATTCTGTCACTCGATGACACTCGAATACCCTGTCAGAAAAGTCTAGTGGCTGGGAATGAGCTTTTTACAATGCCTGGTATAATATTAATGTTGTTTTTGTGTGTTTACATAGATGAATATGGCCACGGTGTAAATGCACAGTACAGTTAGGATCTAATTACAACAATATATCGTTATAATATCATGATATTGTTGCCTAAAGATATACCAAAAAAATAATGCACCTGGTATAACTACAGCAGTCTCATGTGAAGCAAGAGATCGAGATGAAATATGATGACGTGCAGGTGTTGTAGTGCTGTCCCTTTTCTCAGGGGTAAATTTTTTTTAGCCATTCCCTTTCACACTCTGTTTCAAGGGGTCGGGGTACAAAAATAAAATTAGGATTGGGCCTTAAGCTGAATAAATCTTGCAAGCATTGTTAGTTCAACCATGTAGCAGATAAGCCTTTATTAGGGCTATTGTGATAACACTATTTCTTGCAGTATAATGTGTCCGCTAACGAAATGCTTTTTTTATTTATAAACTGAATGATCATACTACAATAAGCAGGTGACAGACATTTTTCTTAACTTATAAAAACTCAGGCTCAAAAAAAAACTGTAAAGTAGCAAATTGTCTAGTTTAGATTGCAACTCAATTCAATTCATCTTTATTTCTATAACGCTTTTACAATGTAGATTGTGTTAAAGCAGCCTAACATAGAAGTTCAACTAAATTGAAACTGCATCAGTCCAGTTTTCAGAGTTAAAGTTCAGTTCAGTGTGGTTTAATTTTCACTGCTGAAATTCCAAACACTAAAGAACAAATCCATCGATGCGCAGCCCCAAAAGTCCAAGCCAGTGGCGATGAAGAAACTTCACCAAATGACGAAAGAGAAGAAAAAAAAACAGAGAGAGACCAATCTCAGTTTTGCGACAACTGAAGTTCAAAATGTTTGATCGTCAGATGATTCATGGAGACTAAAATAGTTCCAGAAAGTGCTTTACAGTTAATTCAAATAATGTTAGATAACGAAAAAAAAAAATACAGTTCTTACTTTTTCAAAAGCGCAAAACCAGCTTATTTCAGCTGTAAGTGCTAACTTAAAGGGACTGTTTTATAGGCTCCACAAGGCGCCATAGTTGTCAATAAAACATTCCATTAGCGTCAATAGAGTTGTTGCAACTTTCTCTCTCTCTATGGCTCTGGGTTCACCTTTAGGCCGTAGCCCAGTCTAGCCAATAGAATAACAGCACCAACTGGGGAGGTTGGTATAAAGATAGTAAGGCCCATTTGATTGGTAAATTTTTTGAATAGCATAAATAACCATGCATGCCATGAATACATTTTATTTATTGCACCTCTCTGTGATATGAATATTGCATTTACTATTATCGCAATATTGATAATTATTCACTATATTGTGCATCCCTATGGACCCTTTTTACATTTTTAGGGTAGCGGAATTTATCGTATTTGGGAAAACTTAGAGCACAGTGAATGGGAGAGTACAACAAATATATTTTTTTTACAATCCTATTTCCTGAAATATAAAAGAAAAAGAAAAAAACTCCACGGTGATGTTATCATGACGTTCAGAAAAAGGAAAAGAAAAAAAATGTGAAACTGATAATGGAAGCCAGAAGAGAGAAAAACGTCAAATTTTCTGTGCCGCCCATAGATGCTGCATTGGAAATGCCTCGCATAAGTGGTAATTAGTCTTTTGTAATTTGATGCAAAGATGATAAAATACATACATAAATACATGTTCATACATTAAAAAAAAAAAATCTAAATATTAAAATCTTTCAAGGATTAAAGATGCGGATGACCATTAAACGCATCATAACAGTCTTGTGAAAAGAATCTACGTATATGTATTACAAAAAAAAGTGTTAAACAACAATGATATAAATCAAGATAAACTCATGCTATAACTGTATAAAAATCCAGAATTTCTGCAGGTGAACTAAAGCTTGGGCTTCCTGTCTGAGGCTTTATGGAAGCTAAAAAGTACCAGTGCTATTTTCCCACAAGACTGAAATGTTTTTTATATATGAGATCTTTGTGTGAGTGCAGAAATCCAGTGCTTTATACCAAACTTTTATGAGACAAGCTCTGCCAATATTATTGAGTTTGACTGTTTGCATGCACACAAGCAAACCAACCAGCTGTCAAAAAGCTGCACCAGATTGTTCCAAATTCTAAAAAAGGGTCACCGTGTGTCAGGAGTGTATTCAGTCCACTGGAAAAAAATGACTTTTACTGGAATCTCTCAAAGAAACAGTGCTAGAGAGAGTTCACAGAGTTTGAAGAGAACTTTCTGAGCAATATATCAATAAAGACAAATAATTTTTTTAAAGAAACACTGTGGGATCCAATACAAGTTCAAAGACAAGTCTTTTAAACATCTTCCAACATAAACATTGATTAGCACAGAAAATTACTTTGAACTGTCTCTCAGTTGCACAAAAACCAAAGAAAAAGACAGATAGTACTGCCAACCCTTTCAGAAACTAAAACTAGGATAAAAAAAAGTTGTTAACTGAACACAAGATGAAATCAAATGAAATATAAACATTAGATGACTGAAACTGATACACCAAAATAAAACGTTTTTTGTTAAAGCACTAAAAATCATTCAAATGTAACAAATTAAATTACAAATATTAAAACATTACAAGCATATCATGCTACAGCAAAGGATCACACCCTAGAATTGTACTTTTAGGCAAAAGCAGAAATATATATATTTTTTATTTTATTTAAAAAGTGAATAATTATTAGCTATTCAGCAAGATGTATTATTATGAAAGCAAAACAATTATATATTTCCAAGCAGTTTTATCCACTGTATCCACTTTTCAAACCTCGAACACACCAGATTAAAATTCAAACATTTTCAGGGATTTCCAGCATCGTACCAACTCTGATATTGGTTGTGAATTATCATCCAAAACTTTATTTATTTTATCCAAAACATACGCTTGCCCATCTTGTTATTGCCAGAACACAATTAAACACTGATTATTCATGAATACAACAGAACAAAATCCTCACCAAGACACATTTATAAATGAGATGCCAAATAATTTTATAAATCACCATAGCAAACTGTACAGAAGGGAGTCAATGGGACCTATTATGCCCCTTTTTATTTCTGATATCCCAAGAGTGTGTATGTGAAGATTCAACTCAAAATACCTAAAAAAAAAAACAAAAACGTTTTTTACCTCTTTGAAACTGCCATTTTGGTGACTGTTGCTTTAAATTCAAAGGAGATTGTGCTCCCAGCACTCTTTTCAAAAGGCAAAGCTACAAATGCCTTTGTGTTTAACAAAGTACAGACATATAGATGAGGCATTGCTTAAAGGTGCAGTATTTAAGTTTGACACCCAGTAAGTGAACTAGGTATTGCACACCTGGTTCAAAAGTGCAGGTTGCCAGATTGACGACACCAACTGCCTGACTGTCGAGCCTGAAGGCTGATTTAAATCGTATTCTAAATAAAAGCAACAGCACGCGATAGAGGGAATATTTTCCATATTAAAGTTTTGTTCTAACCAACACCTGAAATTTGTATTTTAGAAATGGCTTCCATTATTATTGCTATACTACTGAAAGAAGCAGCAGATAGTTCACCTCAGATCGTGAAAATAAAATAAACCATTTGAAATTGAACTTTAGAACTGTGACTCCAACACATATGAGTGATTCAGCATGTACATTTAATAATGTTAAAGAGGTTTAATATGTATTAATTAGATTATAAACCTTACCATTTCGTTGGAGTGCAGTAAGTGCACTATTCTGTGAAAATGGATGTAATTAAATTTCGCGTGTTGTTAGGACATGGGGTTACAATGTAATAGGCGTGTAAAAATTAATTGTTTCTTCGGTGCACCGCGATGCAGACGCGTACAATTCGGTATCGGTTCAGTAATAATCATAACCGGTTATTATGTAGTGACGTCATTTTTCTCCTATGCGCCATGTCGCGGTAGCTTACTATGGCGAGGGAGGCGAGCGCGAGTGTTTACAATGCTTCGCCTACTTGACGCACAAACTGTGCACAATTTCACTGCGTGTGTGTTTTCTGGACACTCTTTCACTGACACTTACAGCAGAAGCCCCTATTTCACTGTGATTGAGAGAATGAAAGTAAACTCTATTTCTCTCACTCTTTCTCTCTCGCTGTGGCCCATTTGACCTGCTGGCGTGACTTTTTCTCTCCTCGCGGCTAATACGGCGATACTTTTGGATAGAGGTCTGCATTCCCGTGGCTGTATGGCGGGAGCCGCGGGACCAGACCAGATTTCTTGCGGCGCGGAAATAAATTTCCGAATAAAGCGCGGGAGCGGTCAGTAACTCTGGTGTAAGTTGAACGGGAGCGGGCGGTCTAACAATATCGCTCCCGAGCAAGCACGTGTGTGTGTGTGTGTGTTTATGTGTTTGGACTGTGAATGAGAGAGAGCGATGCTGTGTGTTGCTGTCTATGTTTGTGTGTGCGTGTATGTGTGTGAATGAGAGGGCGTGATGCTCTGTGTCGCTTGCTTGGTGCTGTGTGTCTATGTGTGTGTGTGTGTGTGTGTGTTTATACAGACAGCCCCAAATATAAAACTGTGTTTGGGGAAAGCATCGACAATGCACCGTGATGCACCGAGATATCGAATTGAACCGAATCGATGGCATGATAATCGTAACCGAACCGAACCGTGAGACCATTGTAGGTTCACACCTCTACAATGTAACCTACTAACCTAAAGTTTACGATAGCTATATTTATATTGTGTGCTAATTAATAACCACCTCATGTGGAGCTCTGAATCTGCTTTCATTTCGGAGTCTGTTACTGTCCACCAGAGGTCGCATTTCAGTCATGGATGCATGCTTTGAAAGCCATCATGATTGGATAAATGAAATACGCTGTTTTACATCAAGGCAACTCAGGGTGCTGAAATATAATTGGCTAAACTGGCATTGGGTGAGTTAAATGACCAAAACAAAGACAGCCGTTCTGGCATGTTTTCCAGATAAACAAGTATGTTCACTTAGCATGTTTCTTAAATATCTGCAAACAGATAATGGTATATTTATGCTTTAGAAGAGTCAAAAACTTACATACAGCATCTTTAATTGTAATCAGGGGACTAAAACAAACCCATCCTCCCATTTATTATTAAATATTATTTCCAGTCGCAAAGTGCTTTTTGAAAGACGCCGGACTGTACAGTAGCACCAAAATAGCAGCATTATAAATAGTATCGCTAAAACATTTAGTGGCAGATTACGCAAGTACAAGCGCAGATCTAAAAATAGAATTAAAAAATGTTATGCAATTTTCTCTGTATCAGTCTAAACAGCCCTTTTATCCGCAGACACAACAAAGTGACAACCTCATGTCTGATACATTTCAGCTGTCGCTTTTCCTTAGAATAAAAGCATGATGGGTATCAGCTATCACCTAACCTCATCTGTAAACCCTTCAGAAAAACAAGAGGCTGCGAACAATGACAAAAGAGGGATGGAGAAAAGCTGCTTTACCTCTCCGGCTGTCCATGACGTACGTCTCAATAATGGCACTCTTTTTACAGATGTCATCGGCCATTGAAGCGCAGCTGACCTCCAAGTGTTTCACCTGAACAGACGACACAGAGATAAAATCTGCAATAAACTGCCACACGCCACGGCCACACAAACGTCTGATAAACCTGATATGGAGACACACACAGGTGAGGATAGTGCAATCACTGCCAGATAAAGATAGCTTTCGAAAATGCTCTTCACGTTTAGTCAATATCCTATGATATTCAATATTATTATTAATAAATATCAGAATGGTTATTAAACAAATTATGCATTTAATTTTGGGTAATTTTATCTATAAGACCAAATAAATGTTGCTGCTTTTTTTTATAATATTATAAACATATCTCTTTTCATTTATTAAGAACCCCTATTTAATTATGGTTAAAGGATTTCATCTTTTTCATAAAACTTGAGAAAATTAATTTAATAATTTCAATCTTGTGTTCAGGTTTATGGGGTATAAATTTTATAATATGTAAAATGCAATTCTGTTGCAATTTAAAATAATATGATCAGGTTTTATTATCAATACATTTCGCAATATTAACTCAACAGGTTATGCATTTAATTTGAGGTAGTTTTATGTAAAAAACCAAATACAAGCTATTGTTTTTTTATAATATTTTAAACATATGTCTTATGCTGATTGCCTTTATTTCATTAAAAATAAAGTATGATCAGAACGATAATTATGGAAGTATATCCTAAACAAATTTCAAATGCAATTGCAAATAATATTTCAAAACTCAAATGGAATCCCAAATCCTGTTGCATTTGAATTTCCGGCGTCTACACTGAAACCTGTCAATCAAACGACAGTGGTGGGACTACTTTATTGGGTGTGTTTATATTCGGAAGTGACGTCACTCACAGTTGATTTAAATAAATTTAAAGTCCCCGCCCACTGCAGTAAAACGGATTTGTCCACATGTTGCTCCCCACTTTTTTGATATACGATATAAAATGCTATTTAATCCTGACATGCCAATACTGAATTTACAGCACCATTGTCTTCAGGGTGACACGTTCTGTCATAAATTAAATTTCACTCATTTCATTTATTGCCATCCTCTATTTTATTGTGGTTAAAGGATTTTATCATCTTCATTAAATTAAAAAAGAACTAAATAGAATGTACATGGTAGGGGAGAATACTTTCTGAAAAATGACAATCTTTTATTTCTTATTTCAATGATGGATGAGTGGGTATTACTGTAAATCAAAGAACGAATATACAAACCTGTTAAAGGAATAAATTAGCATTATATAATGTTATATAATTTCATTTCAATAGCAATTTAATTATTTGCATATGTATATTCCTGGTGATGATATTCACCAGGTTTTATTTTCAAAAAAAAATTCACAATATTAATACAACAGAAAATGCATTTTATTTTGGGTAGTTTTATGTATAAAACCAAATAAAAGTTGTTGTTTTATTCATAATAATTTAAACATATCTGTTTTGCTGATCAGCCTTTATTTCATTAAAAATAAAGTATGATCAGATCGATAATGTTGTGATATTTAATGCCAATTAAAAATCTGATATATTTATTAATTTATTTTTGTTATACATTATAAAATGCAATTTAATCCTGACATGTCAATGCTGAATTTACTGTAACATTTCAGCATCATTGTTTTCAGAGTGATATGTTATATCATAAATTAAATTTCATTTATTGTTTCCTTTATTGGAACCTCTATTTAATTATGATTAAAAGTTTTAATCTTTTTCAGAAAGCTTGAGAAAATGTATAAATATTTAATTTTTGTGGTAGAGGAGAATACTTTTTTGAAAAATGGAAACCTATAATGTTGGATAAGTGGGTATTACTGTATATCCAGGGGTGAATATACCAACCCATTTAAAGCAATTCATTAATATTATATATTTTTTAAATGTAATTAATTTAAATGTAATAAAAAATGGTATTAATATTATTTATAATTTTTTACAAATATATTATTATTTAATTGAATGTTATTATATGCAAAATGCATTGTTTGTTGCAATTAGCAATTCTTCAAACTAAAAATAATGAAATTTGCTAATGATAATGAATAATCTTGAAAACAGCTACTTAATACATTTAAGCATTATCAACCATATAATAGTTCATAGTTAAATATGTAACAGTTCAGTATAGCGTCATTTATTTCAACTATAATTACAAATGTATTTACGGTGACTTTTAATCAATTAAATTAATTGTTGATGAATAAAAGGATAATTTGCTTTGAAAAATACCTCACTAACACTACATTCATATCAATTTACATATATAAAGCAAAAAATGATCAACATAACATACAGAATGCACATCATGTAGTATTTAAATTTATAATAGCTGCACTTGTGTGGAGTTTGCATGTTCTCCCTGCGTTCGTGTGGGTTTCCTCCGGGTGCTCCGGTTTCCCCCACAGTCCAAAGACACGTGGTACAGGTGAATTCATTCATTCATTCATTTTCTTGTCGGCTTTGTCCCTTGCGGGGTCGCCACAGCGGAATGAACCGCCAACTTATCCAGCACGATTTTACGCAGCGGATGCCCTTCCAGCCGCAACCCATCTCTGGGAACTTCCACACACACATTCACACTCATACACTATGGACAATTTAGCTTACCCAATTCACCTGTACTGCATGTCTTTGGACTGTGGGGGAAACCGGAGCACCCGGAGGAAACCCACGCGAACCCAGGGAGAACATGCAAACTCCACACAGAAACGCCAACTGACCCAGCCCAGCCGAGGTTCGAACCTGCGACCCAGCGACGTTCTTGCTGTGAGGCAACAGCACTACCTACTGCGCCACTGGGTTGCCCACAGGTGAATTGGGTAGGCTAAATTGTCCGTAGTGTATGAGTGTGAATGAGTGTGTTTGAATGTTTCCCAGAGATGGGTTGCGGCTGGAAGGGCATCCACTGTGTAAAACAAATGCTGGATAAGTTGGCGGTTCATTCCGCTGTGGCGACCCCGGATTAATAAAGGGACTAAGCCGAAAAGAAAATGAATGAATGAATGAATAGCTGCACTTGATATTACTAGCATGACGTTCAGCTAACAGAATTGCTTACCAATAAATTTCTGTAAACTAATTTAAATTCAATCTCATATATGAAAAATGATACTTCACATAAAAACCATTGTTAAATTGAGCTGATTTAAGAAACCCTAACCCTAAGCTTATAATAATAATTAAAAATTATTATAAATGTCTTTACATCATACCATGATGGTTTGCTTTGAAAAATACTTTCCTAACACTGCATTCATATCAGATTACATATATAAAGCAAAAAATGATCACCATAACATACAAAATATACATTATGTAGTATTTAAATTTATAACAGCAGCACTTAATATTATTAGCATGAAGTTCATCTAACAGAATTGCTTATCAGTGAATTTCTGCAAACTAATTTAAATTCAATCTCATATATGAAAAATAATACTTCCCATGAAAACCATTGCTAAATTGAGCTGATTTAAGAAACCATGAGTTTGACCTTGCAGTATCACCTCTCTTTGACTAAGAAAGGGTTTACACTTGTCAAAGCCCTAACTACATATTTCCATTCAAATAGTCACCAACCAAAACCGATCGATTCAAATGGGAAAACATCGATGCCTGCATGCATATTTGATGATGTGAAGACACAGTTCAGCACTTATAAGCCCCTCTGGTAACGGCTTGCTGCAGTGCTGCAAACCTGGGCTTCTCCTGCAGAGTTAAAGTTAAGCTAGTAACCCGAGACTGCAGGGATTGATTCAAAGCTCATACTGTACCTTCTCCTCTAGCATCCACTTCTCCTGCTGGACCTCGGCGAGCCTCTGGAAGAGCTCACTGACCTCATCGTCTGAAAGGTCAGCGGGCCGTTGAGACTGAGGGCTGCTGGTGTTTGACTGTGAAGAGAGAAATGATAATATTAATACTAATACTAACACTAATACTAATCATAGTAAATAAATAAATAATTTAAAAAACAAATAAATAA
This sequence comes from Danio kyathit, assembly GCA_903798195.1. Classification (NCBI taxonomy): domain Eukaryota; kingdom Metazoa; phylum Chordata; class Actinopteri; order Cypriniformes; family Danionidae; genus Danio; species Danio kyathit. The sequence goes on along the minus strand of LR812526.1, from coordinate 15,375,708 downwards.
AATAAAATCATTGCTTGAGAAAAAAAGATGAGTGTTTTGGCCACACAATTAAAGAGATAGTATACCCCAAAAATGAAAATGTCACTGAACATAATATATTAATATATTAAAAATAAATTAAATAATCAATAAAAAATAATATCAATTTAAATAATATAAATATTATTAGTGTATTACACCAATAGGATGACTAAGATGAATGTTTTGGCTACACAATTAAAGGGACAGTATACCCCAAAAATGATGTCACTGATAATATTCATTCATTTTCTTAGTCCATTTATTAATAAGGGGTCGCCACAGAGGAATGAACCACCAACTTATCCAGCCTATGTTTTATACAGCAGATGCCCTTCCAGCTGCAACCCATCAGTGGGAAACACCCACACACTAAAAACAGGAATAAAGACAAGAGCACTTAACTAAATTGTTATATGCAGGGCACCTGATTTTACCGATCCCCCTCCTCACACGCACCCTCACTCTTCACTTTCATTCATGAATCCCCAACCCTCTTTGTCCGCGACACCCAATATATATATTAAACTTTTCAGTTACACACCTTACTCTGTAAAAAAAAAAACAAATTCTGGGGTCTCCACAATCGATTTGTATTGGGACAACACGAAGGAATTAAGTTAACTTGTTCATTCATTAATTTTCTTTTCGGCTTACTCCCTTTATTAATCTGGGGTCGCCACAGCAGAATGAACCACCAACTTATCCAACATATGTTTTACACAGCGGATGCCCTTCTAGCTGCAACCCACACACTAAAAACAGGATTAAAGACAAGAGCACTTAACTAAATTGTTATTTGCAGGGCACCTGATTTTACCGATACCCCTCCTCACACACACCCCCGCTCTTCACTTTCATCCACGGCTCCCCAACCATCTTCATCCGCGACACCCCATATATATATTAAAACTTTTCAGTTACACACCTTACTCTGTAAAAAAAAAAAATCTGGGGTCTACACAATCGATTTGTATTGGGACAACACGAAGGAATTAAATTAACGTGTTCATTCATTCATTCATTTTCTTTTCGGCTTACTCCCTTTATTAATTTAGGGTCGAATGAAAAATTTTCTTTTCATTTAAGAGAAATAAGCACTTCATAAAAGTTTAAAACAATCGTTTTTGTATTTTGATTTTGTTTCATTCTTGTGGTTTTGGTAACTGCAAAACAAAAAGGTCAACATGGGGCTGTTTTAGTTGTTCTATATAAATAAATGGTCTTTAAAACGAGTAACTGATTTTCAATACTGGGTAAATTTACCGTCTGGGCATTTTGGCATATTCTGACATTTATGCTTTTTTTTAGTTTGTTTCTTACAAATATGTTAATGAGTAAATTCTGATGACTGTATTCAGCACAAATGGTGTGATAATGACACAAAAATATGTATTATGTACTATGTATGTTTATGTATTATATATGTATTTGTATTTTTGAAAAAAGGGATATGCACTATAAGTAAAAAATATTTTTACTTTATATTTTTACTTGATATTTAAGACTGAAAACACCCCTAATCACACTCCCTTTTCCCCCCTTAAAATTCCTAGTTTTATGTTCCACAGAAGATGGAATGGTGGCTCAGTGGTTAACACTATTGCCTCACAGCAAGAAGGTCACTGGTTCGAGTTCCGACAGGGAGAACATGCAAACTCCACACAGAAATGTTAACTGGCCCAGTGTTCGCATGGGTTTCCTCCGGATGCTCTGGTTTCTCCCATAGTCCAAAGACATGTGGTATAGCTGAATAGGATGAACTAAATTGCCCATTGTATATGAGTGCGTGTGTGAGAATGTGAGGGTGTATGGGTGTTTTCCAGTCCTGGATTGCAAATGTAAGGGCATCTGCTGCTTAAAACATATGCTGGATATGTTGGTGGTTCATTCTTCTGTGGTGACCCCTGACGAATAAGGGACTAAGCTGACGGAGAATTAATGGATAAATGTACCACAGTATACATAAAATTAGCAGTACTGTTATTGTGCACTAAAACTAAAAACATTTTTGGTAACAGAAACAAAACAAAAATGTCTTAGGTTTAAGATAGAGCTCTAAAAATGGCAAATAAATGAAACTGAAATCAAAAAGCTAAATAGAAATTGAATAAAATCATAAATCATAAAATAAAAAATGAATAACTATTCAATCATATACTAAATTCAAAATAAAATCTTAAATATAAATAAAAATAACACACATCAAAGCACAACTAAAACTTTAAAAACTATGTAAAAATTATTTGCAATTTTTTAACAACCAAACCAACTTGATTTGTTCAAACTATTTAATTCTTTCCATAAAGACATCCTGTCATTTATTTTCCCATTAACCAACTATGGCATGAAAGTCATACGAAAAATCACAGGCGCCTTCTATTCTGTCCTTCAGTTTGTATCAAGGAGCTGAAAACAGTCCAATCAAACAAAGGTCAGCTCGTCCCAAAGACTCCCGTGTGGACTATTTCTATCCCATGAGTGTCATTTTCCCTGAGGTTTAAAAAAAATGATCTTCCCTTACTAAAGGATGATGACGACTCTCAATAAACACATTTTAAGCATGACGGATATGCTTTATGCTTAAAACTAACGGCGTAAAACAAGCATCTTGACATGCTGTGCTTTGATAAACGCATTTGAAAGTCAACTAGATGATTTATCAATGACGCATTATTCAAGTGTTCTGCAAATAGGGAATGAAAAAAATTATTATAAAACTCCATAGATTTAACAATAATAAACACCTTAAAGGGATAGTTCAGCCAAAAATGAAAAAATTCTAAATATATACTCACCATCAAGTGGATCCAAATCTTTATGAGTTTCTTTCTTTTGTAAAACAAATAAGAAGATATTTTGAAAAATGATAGAAACCCATAACCCTTAACTTCAATTGTCGGAAAAACAAATACTATAGAAGTCAATGGTTACTGGTTTCCAGCATTTTTTTTTAATATCTTCTGAATAAAAAGAAAGAAACTTATAAAGGGTAAATGATGACATTTGTTTTTCTGTAGAACAAAAAGATATTTTGAAAATTTTTAGAAACCCGTAACCCTTGACTTCAATTGTAGGAAAAAACAAATACTATGGAAGTCAATGACTACAGGTTTCAAACATTTTTTGAAACAGCTTCTGAATAAGAAAGAAACTCATAAAGGTAAATGATAAACCTTCATTTGTGGGTGAACTATCTCTTTAAAGATTCTTTCTTCTGTAGAACAAAAAAGAAGATATTTTATAAAATGTTAGAAACCTGTAACCACTGACTACCATTGTACGAAAAACAAATACTATGGAGGTTTTTTTTTTTAAACATTTTTCAAAATATCTTCTGAATAGGAAGAAATAAACTCATGAAGGTACATGATGACAATTTTCAATTTTGGGTGAACTATCCCTTTAAAGTTAGTTAGAAAAAAAGATAGAAACCTTTACCGTAGTAGGAAAAACAAATACTATGGTATTCAGTGGTTACAGGTTTTCAGCATTTTTCAAAACATCTTCTGAATAAGAAAGAAACTCATAAAGGTAAATGATAACAGATTTTTCATTCTGTAGAACAAAATTTAAGATATGTTGAAAAATGTTGAAAACCTGTAACCACTGACTTCTATTGTACAAAAAACAAATACTATGGAGGTCAATAGTTATTTTTTTAAGCATTTTTCAAAATATTTTCTGAATAAGAAGAAATAAACCCATGAAGGTACATAATGACAGAAATTTCATTTTTAGGTGAAAGATCCCTTTAAATTTTCTTTCTTCTGTAGAACAAAAAAATAATTTTGAAAAATAATAGAAACCTGTAACTATTGACAAACACTATGGAGGTCAGTAATTACAATTTTCCAGCATTTTACAAAATATCTTCTGAATAAGAAGAAACTCATTAAGGTAAATGATAACAGATTTTTCATTCTGTATAACAAAATTTAAGATATGTTGAAAAATGTTGAAAACCTGTAACCACTGACTTCTATTTTACAAAAAACAAATACTATGGAGGTCAATGGTTACAAGTTTCCAGCATTTTTCAAAATATCTTCTGAATAAGAAAGTACCTCATAAAGGTAAATAATGACATCATTTTCATTTTTGGATTAACTATCCCTTTAAAGCTTCTTTCTTTCCAAGAACAAAAAATAAAACAATTTGAAAAACGTTAGAAACCTGTAACTATTGAGTTCTATTGTAAGAGAAACAAATATTATGGATGTCAATGGTTACAGGTTTCCAGAATTTTTCAAAATATCTTCTTCTTCTGAAGAAAGAAACTTGCAAAAATCTAAATTTTGTCATTATTTATTTTTATGTAAGCTATCCCTTTACAGATTCTTTCTTCTGCAGAACTAAAAAGACATTTTAAAAAATGTTAGAAACCTGTAACCATTGCATTCTATAGTAGGAAAAAAATACTATGAAGTCAATGGTTACAGGTTTCCAGCATTTTTCAAAATATCTTTTGAATAGGAAGAAACTCATAAAAGGTAAATGATGACAGATTTTTCATTCTGTAAAACAAAAAAGAAGATATTTTGAAAAATGTTAGAAATCTCTAACCACTGATTTCTATAGTAAGAAAAAAATACTATTGAAATCAATGATTACGTTTCCAACATTTTTCAAAATATTTTCTGAATAAGAAGAAAGAAAGTCCAAAGTAAACGATGACAGATTTTTCATTTTGGGGTGAACTATCCCTTTAAAGTTTTATAGCTTTTGAAAAAAAAAAAAAAAAAAGATATTTTGAAAAATGTTAGAAATCTCTAATCACTGACCTCTATAGTAGAAAAAACAAATACTATAGAAGTCAAAAGTTACAGGTTTCCAACATTTTTCTAAATAGCTTTTAAATAAGAAGAAATAAACTTAAAGGTAAACGATGAGAGAATTTTCATTTTTGCTTGAACTATCCCTTTTAAGTTTCAGATTTTCTTCCCTAACCCACACTCATCTCCCTCAAGATAGTTCCAGCATGTCACGACAACCATGCTTTTCTCCCCTGTTTATTCACAGGCACAGTATATTTATGGGATTCTGGGGTTTAATAATAGCTTGCAGAGGACTCAAATGCTCTTGGGAGCTGCAGAAAAAAGAAAGCGTCAAGCGTGGAAACAGTTTTTGCAAGGGTCATTGGCCCCCAGTGGGCGGCTGGATTTACCTTATTGGTGCTGGGAGCCGAAGCCCCTTCTTTCATGATATCTCTATAGCTGAAGGAGGAGATGCTGCTGCTGTCACCTGTCTGCTGCGTACGGCTCGGAGAACTGATCTCAGACAACACCAGCTCCTCCAGACCTGCAAACACACAAATTATGAAGAAACAGGAATATTTTAAAAGAGAATACAGGACGTAACGCTGCAGGTGAGCTGGATAATGGTTAGATAGCAGCAGGGGTTTTTTTGAACTCCATTCACTTTCACCATAGGGACACTGACTTTTATAATAACTTATAAACTGTTGAATTTATTGGTGTAGTTATTTTCGAGAAGCAAATCTCATGGTATAGAATAGAATATCTTCATCTGTTTTGAAGATACTACGTTAACAACTAATGCTATATGTCAAAATAAATGCAAAATGCTATTAGACATTTTCAAAAAGATGCCGTAGTGTATGAGTGTGTGTCTGAATAAGTGTTTATGGGTGTTTCCCAGTACTGGGTTGCGGCTGGAAGGGGATCTGCTGCGTAAAACATATGCCGGAATAGTTGGCAGTTCATTCCGCTGTGACGATTCCATATAAATAAGTCAAAGGAAAATTAATGAATGAATATTTATTATATAAGCTATGTTCCAAAGACTAATAAGCTGATTATGTAGAGTGCATTTTAAGGATTCATAGGTCTATTAATGACATGATGACTGTATGGAATGGCCCTCTGATACCTTTACAGAGTAGTCAGTCAGCAGAATAAAACTCAAGAGGAAACAAGGAATCAGTAATATATGACAAAAACAGTCAAGTCAACCTAAACTTTGAGTTGAAAGAGGTGACAAAAGTGGGCGCATTTCTGGTTTGGACACTGCTGATTGGCGAGAATAAAGGTGTGCTCACTCCATTGGTTTATTGCTCTACAGCAGAAGTGGGCAAACTCGGTCCTGGAGGGCCGGTGTCCTGCAGAGTTTTGCTCCAACACTAATCAAACACACCTGAACATGCTAATCAGTGTCTTCAATATCACTAGAAATCTATAAGCAGGTGTGTTTGATTAAAGTTGGAGCTAAACCGTGCAGGACAACGGCCCTCCAGGACCGAGTTTGCCCACCCCTGCTCTACAAGCTATAGTACAGCCTGACACACAGAGAAAACAGTCGTGCATTTACTCTGGTATTGAGTACAGCCTAAAAATGTTTATATATTTAAAATCACAGACTTTACAATAAGACCCTTGCCCCCTTTCCAAGTAAAAACGGTGAGTTTTGTCAACAAGTGACACGTTTTCACGCCTGTAATTTTACATTTCAACTAGTGTGCTGTCTTAGGCCCTGTATACACCAATACATTTTAGTTTTAAGTTGTTAAGTTTTTTTTTTTTTATTTAAGTTTTGCAATGTTAAGGCTTCTGTCCACACTACACTGGAGTTTTCAAGCCCCAAAAACAGAGCATTTTGAAAACGCTGAAGAGGCCATTTTGGTTTTAAAAAGCTGCTGCTCCATATCAGTGCGGATGTGGGAAAATAGAGAGACGTCTAATAATGGAGGCGGGGCTGCAGACATTTGCCATGTGATTGGGGCTTTTTCTCAATATTAAGTACACAAAGTTCAGTCTTGAATCCTTTCCTTGTAAGTTCAGACTTCACAAGTTTGATATAGAAAACAAACTCCCGAGGACACAGGCGAAAGTTTGCAGATGACACCACATTTATCGGCCTCATTCAGGACGGTGACGAGTCTGCACCAGACAGCCAACTCCTTAACCTCCTGTCTGTAAGCAGTCACAACAACCTGGAGCTAAACACGCTCAAAACAGTGGAGATGATAGTGGACTTCAGGAGAAACCCCCCTGCTCTCCCCCCACTGAGCATCATGGACAGCATTGTGGCAGCAGTGGAGTCATTCAGGATCCTGGGCACCACCATCTCTCAGGACCTGAAGTGGGACACTCACATTGACTCCATTGTCAAAAAAGTTCAACAGATGCTGTACTTTTTTCGTCAGCTGAGGAAGTTCAACCTCCCAAAGGAGCTGCTGAAACAGTTCAACACCTCCATCATTGAATCAGTCATCTGCACATCAATAACTGTCTGGTTTAGCTCAGCTACCAATTCCATCCTCCGAAGACTACATCGAATAGTTCAGACTGCTGAGCGAATCATTGGTACAACCCTCCCTACTCTCCAAGAACTGTACTTATCCAGAGCGAGCAGAAGGGCTGCCAAAATCACTCTGGGCCACTCACACCCAGCACACTGCCTCTTCGAACTTTTACCTTCTGGTCGACGCTACAGAGCACTGCGCACCAGAACAGCCGGACACAGAAACAGTTTCTTCCCTCAGGCAATCCATCACATGAACACTTGATGATAATAATTGTGGAACCAACATTACTACCTGCTATACACTTTTATACACACATACACTTATTAAACAACACACTTCACATGCCAATTTGCACATAACAGCTGCACATATTATATTGTATATAGTAATATAGCTGTACATACACTTGTCAATTTGTATATTTGCACTCACTACTTTTTAAAATATATTTATTATCTGTTTTTTAGTCCTGTCTGTAATTCTGTTGCACTGTAGAAGCTCTGTCACGAAAACAAATTCCTCATATGTGTGAACATACCTAGCAATAAAGCTCTTTCTGATTCTGATGTAAATCTTCAAAGGGAACAGTGTAGGCCTACCTAAAACATTATTCTCATCACCCTGGCTACATTGTTTCACTATCTTAACAATAAAATAAAAAAACATGATATAAGGAACTGCCTATTTTCATTTTGATATTAACAACATAACAGACACCAAAAATGTTAAGGCATCGTGTAGCCCATATTTATACGACTGTCATCTTCACTGTATGCAAATTTATAACAAAACAGAGTCTATAACATTACTGCCTCCTTTCATTTTCAATGAAAAATATGAAACATGCCCTCTCTTTTGCTGAATATCAGTTTTAATAATTAATAATGGCCATTATAAATGTATGACGTACAATAAGTTTATACAATATAGGAAATAAAGGCAAGCAATTAGTCAAATGTGTAGAATCAGTGTAAGTGGTTACATCAACTAATATACTATCTTATATTTACGCTCAGCCAAAATGCATTACCTGAGAACAAGTAATAGATTCAAAAGACAGAAGAGTTGGTAGATGAATTAAATATCACGTTTAACAACTATAGTGAGATGAGGGTCCAGCGGTAGATCCTTAATGAACTGTCTGACGTGCGCTGCTCTCACCTGAGGAGGTTCCCACAAACCACCCTCTGACTGCTGCCCGGGGCTCAGACATCAGCATACGCTGCAGTGCATACGAGATTGTGTTTGAGGTCACGTGATGCGTGTTTTCAGCGGTATAGTGTGGACAGAGATCTTTTCAGAAATGCTAGGTGAAACGCCAGTGTGGACGTGGATTCTTTTCGTTCTGAAACCCTGTTTTAAAACTAAAACCTATTAGTGTAAACAGGGTTTTAGAATGTATAAATCTATTGATATTGGCATTGGAAGAGAGCTGTACATACTACTTTTAAATAAAGAAAACTATAAATAGAAACAACAATGGATTCTTAGATTAAACAGAGAACTGCCAAGTTGTTACCTCTATTTCCCCACATATAGGGCAAGTAAACCAAAATACACGCGGAAACTCTATTTGCGTGCGTGCATGTTTGTGTGTGTGTATGTGTGTGTGTGGAGACTTTCAGACCCTTTTGGCCATCTGACAAAGATTAAGCTCCCTACTTTAAAATGTCTGATTCTAAACTTTCTGTAGAGCAACCATTAAACATTTAGTGTAGCTTAAATTATAAATGGCTCAAAAGAGGAGTGCCCAGGCACTGCCAACAATCTACAGAGAGCAAATGCACGTATGCAAGGATCTGTAGCACATTTTTAGAGGGGCTCCATCAAATATTTACAGCACCCTACTCGCCCTCCTTGTTGTGTGTGTGGGGTCCTTCCCCACAGGAGCTAAAGTTTTTTAGGAACAAACCAATAAATGTCTTATTTTGATCAAGTGGAGAAACTATGTATTGACTTTGAGCCGTTGTTTGACCACTGAACCTTTGAGTTGCCTATTATGTTGTTTAAATTTTGTAAAAATGCTAATAAAAAGGATTATAACCTGGATAGGGTAAAGGTATTATGCAAGGTGTTTAGTCAGATTGACCAGATTGTTCCAAGTTTTAGGAACAACAAATAATAACTTGACTTCTAGTTGATCATTTGGTATCAGAAGTGGCGTTTATGAAAAGCAAAGGCCTCTAGATTACGTGTATTTTACCAAAATATAATATGATCATGCCTTAATTTTTAATTATTTAATTAGGACAGTAAGGTCTGACTTTGCTTAGACAAAGGTCTTGTCACTTAACAGAAATAATGTACAGTATAGAATATAAAGTCATGGTGCAGTGGAAAAAGAATGAATATTGTGTATGACTCCCATGAGCTTGGAGGACTGCATCCATACATCTCTGCAATGACTCAAATAACTTATTAATAAAGTCATCTGGGATGGCAAAGTGTTCTTGCCTGACTCCCAGTATTCATCTTCAATGCCTCCTCAATCTTACCCCAGACATACTCAATAATGTTCATGTCTGGTGACTGGGCTGGCCAATCCTGGAGCACCTTAACCATCTAATGCTTTTAAAAACTTTGATGTGGAGGCTGAAATATGAGAAGGAGCGCTATCCTGCTGAAGAATTTGCCCTCTCCTCTGGTTTATAATGTAATGGGCAGCACAAATGTCTTGATACCTCAGGCTGTTGATGTTGCCATCCACTTTGCAGATCTCCCGCATGCCCCACCATACTGAAATGTAACCCCCAAACCATGATTTTTTTCTTCACCAAACTTGACTGATTTCTGTGAGAATCTTGGGTCCATGCGGGTTCCAATAGGTCTTCTGCCACTTTTCCAAATGATCAACTAGAAGTCAAGTTATTATTTGTTGCTCTTACAACTGGGATAGGCGACAAAACTTTGTCAGGTAGTGTATGTGAAACAAAGAATTTATCTAAAACTAGTCCTAAAGGATTATTGACAGAATGTGTTTTTACACTAAAAAACACAAAATGCAGTCAGTGGAATAGAAGTTCTTGAAGCATGAGTTGAATTCTTCAAACACTATAGACCTGTGTTTTAAAAAAAAACACAGTCCAAAAAACACCGTCCAATACATGAGATACTAACAAAAGGAAATGAGATGCAATGGCAAAGGTAATGTATTTGTATGTTTTACTTCTACAAGCCTGTAATTTATTTGTCATTTAAGAAAACAAAGGTTTTCAGTAACATGTACCAGTGACTCGAACCAGTGACATTCTTGCTGTGAGGCGACAGAGCCATCCACTGCACCACTGTGCCAACCCCTAATTAGTAATATAAATATATAATTACATAAATTATAAAAAAAGTAATATAAATAACTTCCAAATATACATGTTTGAGACCAGTTTGAGCAATATTTGCCTTCATATTTCACACATCATTTTTTATAAAGATCCTTTTTTTGTATCTTGTGTACATTTGAACTCTTGCATTTATGAAACGATCAGGGATACATACACACTATTTACTCACATCCAAGAAATATTTGCGCATTTACTGTACAAACTTTCTGCTTGCATCTAGGAAACGCTTGTGCATCAATACCCCTATTAAACAACCATAAGCACTTATAATGAATCATAAACTAAGAAAAAAACTGCCAGGAGAAAAGTCCTACTCGTTTGATGCTTGTAATAGTGGATCAACTAGTTCTTCCATTGTTTCATCAACAAACACGGCTTCACTCAATAGTACAACAATGCAATCTTTGCTTTCTACCAGGTTTTTAAAAGAGAATGTTACGTGAATCCTGTTGTAATTACATTTTTACATTCACAAGTTAAATGTATTTAAAAAAAAAACATTATCTAAGTTATCTGAATGAAAACTCATAGCATTTGTCTTATATCCCAGCCCTACATCTCACGTAAAAAAAAAAAAAAAAAAAAAAAAAAAAAAAAAAAAATCCAGACAGAGAGAGTGTAATTTATCAGATTGTGAAAAGTGAGTGTTACATACTCGAATGAAGCCAAAACCCCTGATATGAAATAATACCTCTGTAATGTGAAAGAAAACCTACATTAAATACAATTTGCCTTCTTGGAAACTATTTATAGCCAATGAGCCGATGCAGGAAAGTGAACTGCTCAACATCCCACTGGAACCTGATGCAAGAACAAAAAGCGGACAGGCTCTTTATAATTCACTTCAGGTGGTAAGTACGCGCTTTAGGGCCGTCTCATTTGTAGCGATTTGCAGTGGGGAGGGGGGCGGAGCAGTCTTTATCTGCTGCCTTATTTATGAACCGCACCACATATTTACTTACCTGCTTTAAATTTTTCATTCACGGCACCCGTGTGTGATGAAACAGTGACTGCAGAGCCTATCGCATTTTATATCACCTGAGAGGGTGGTCGACTGCATTAAACAGCCGTATTCCCTGTATTTACAAGTGTTATCCGGTGACCAGAGTGAATATGTCTTAAAGGGATAGTTCATTCAAAAACTAAGATTTACTCACAAATTACTCAGTCTCAAGTGGTTCCAAACATTTATACATTCCCTTTTTCTAATAAACATAAAAGAAGATATTTTGAAAAATGACAGAAACCTGTAACCATTGCCTTCCATTAAAAACAAATACTATGGAAGTCAATGGTTATGGATGTCTAACATTTTTAAAAATGACTTCTTTTGTGTTTGTGATAGGGCTGCACAATATATTGTATATATCGATACATACAGTTGAAGTCAGAATTATTTGCATCCCTTTGAATTTCTTTTTTAAATATTTCCGAAATGACGTTTAACAGAACAAAGAAATTTTCACAGTATGTCTAATAATATTTTTTTCTTCGGGAGAAAGTCTTCTTTGTTTTATTTCAGCTATAATAAAAGCAGTTTTTAATTTTTTTAAAAACCATTTTAAGGTCAAAATTATTGGCCCTTTTAAGCTATATTTTTTTCGATAGTCTACAGAACAAACCATCGTTACACAGTAACTTGCCTAATTACCCTAACCTGTCTTGTTAACCTAATTAACCTAATTAAGTTTTTAAAATTTCATAAATATATATATATATATATATATATATATATATATATATATATATATATATATATATATATATATACACATACATACAAATTCGCGTAATTTAAGCATTTGCACGTTGGACTCAAAGTTAGAAAATCTTAACCAATCAGGAGCTTGCTCTGGTATGGGTGTAATTGTGACGTAGCGCCTGTTGTTGGTGTCCCGAGGGGAAATCCTCCTGCCAACACTGGACAACAGCTCATCAAACTGGGCTCGGAAGCACTGCTGAAAGCTTCCTTTATCCAGCTATCATTTCTGAAGGAGTTGATAAACTCATAGAGCTGGGTGCACCTCTGAAAAGATTTAGTAGACTCAAAACAGAGGCACCGAACGAACATGCGCTGTTTCTCAGCCTTCTAAAGCACATAAAGTACAGCTAATCTCTCGATAAAAACCATGTTAGCCATTTAGCAACGATAATTGAGTCATTGGGCAGACAGAAGCCCTGCCCATGACGCAAATCTGTGTGTATTGTGAAGTGAATTTGACGCGCGAATCAGGCAAGTAAACTCAAAATGTTCATGCGTCTATTTATGAGAATAGCATAATTGTTTCGTGCAAGACGCATCTGGTGTGAACACAGCATTAAATTCCCAAAAAAACATCAAATAGAGTTATTTAAACTATTTTGTGAAACTGTATTCAAAATCGCAATATTTAAAATCGCAGAAAAATAAAACAATCACAATATCAGATTTTTGCAGTATCGAGCAGCCCTAGTTTGTGACAAATAAAAGGTGAGTAAAGTTTTTGAGTGAACAATCGCTTTAAAGTGACCCTACAATGAAAAAAATATTACCTTTACTGCAACTGTTTGCAAATGAAAAAAGTCTGCAAAGATTTACAGATAATGGTGTATAAAAATAAAGTAAGTTAAATAAAAAAATCAATCATGAACCACTAAAACGACTCGTCTGAGAGTTCTGGCTTCATTTCTGCAATCTACTAATTGACAAATTTGTAACACATTTGCACAATGACAGACTATCCTTTTCATTGGCTATCTGCAAACTCACCACCTGTAAACAATTCGTTTGAGAGTTTTTGATAAACAAGGTGATTTTAAATGTATTTTATGATAAATGTAAAGTATTTTTCAATCTTGTATAAATGTAAACCTATTGTAGGAGACTAATAAACAATCATGACCCTTTGACTTAACATAGTTGAGTTCCATGTTAAATATAATTCAATTCAACTTTATTTGTATAGCGCACAATAATTATTGTTTCAAAGCAGCTTTACAGTGCACATTATTGCATTACAATCAAAACCAGAAAAGTTAAAGTTAATAGCTAGTTACCATGTTTTCATTAGTTACTGATAACTTTAACTAATTAACTAGTAACTAACAGCTTTTAACAGTTGAAGTTACATAAGCACAGCGAACCTGCAGTTATATAGAAAATAGGTGATGTCATTGTGTACATGTTTAATGAAGTGTATTTGTGTATGTTACACATAATTTAACAAATATAAAGAAAATGTTCACCTGTCCTGGTTTTAGTGTTGGTTAGGATTTCCTGCAGTCGCTCCTGGAGTTTATCGGCTCTCTTTCTCTCTAGATGGAGCTGCCTCTTCAAGTCTTTCAGCTGCAGAAGTAAGAATGATGTTATTTTGACATCTGATGGACATTTAGTAGATTACAAATACAGTACATTCACAGGTCGCAATAGTATTTCAAAACTAAATATACTGTAGTCCATTACAAATGTGTGTACTTTACTAGTAATATTGTAAATAATGTTTTATTTGGGCGGCACAATGGCTCAGCCGTTAGCACTGTCGCCTCAGCAAGAAGGTCGCTGATTCGAGTTCTTGTTGGGCCATTTGATGTATCTGTGTGGAGTTGGCATGTTCTCCCTGTGTTTGCGTGGGTTTTCTCCGGATGCTACAGTTTACCCCACTGTCCAAAGACATGCGGTAGGTGAATTTGATCAACTAAATTGGCGGTTCATTCCACTGTGGTGACCCTTGATAGGGACTAATCTGAAGGAAAATGAATGAATGAACAATGTTTCATTTAATACACGAGACCATTTGTCACCAGGAGCCATGGGTATTGATTTGGACTTATTTGTATGTGTTTGTTTTTATTCTAAAATACATATCACCATTTACTGGCATTATATGAATCAGTTAAATAATAATCATTCAGTTAAAAAAATCAGTTAAAATCATTCAGTACCTATGCCTTGGACGAGTAAATGTTCAATTCAATGTGTAAAAATAAAATTTTGGGGTGAACTATCCCTTTAAGCCCCACTCAAAAATACCTGAATTTTAGCCAATGATATAAACAGTTGAAGTCAGAATTATTGGCCCTCATACATATTTTTTCCCTAATTTCTGTTTAACAGAAAGAAGATTTTTTCAGCACATTTCTAATCATAATAGTTTTAATAACTCATTTCTAATAACCTATTTCTTTTATCTTTGCCATTATGACAGTAAATAATATTTTACTAGATATTTTTCAAGATACTACTGTAGTATTTAGCTTAAAGTGACATTTAAAGGCTTAGCAAGATTAATTAGGTAAGTTAGGGTCGTTACGCAAGTTGTTGTTGTATATCCAGCCTGCAGTCTTTGTTCGGCACCGGGACTTACCCTGTATCAGCCACACTGTAAACTCAAGACCATGGGTGGTAGGGCTTTCTCATGCAGTGCGCCTAAGCTGTGGAATGCACTACCCATCAGCATTAGGAAGGCCGCTTCTCTGGACTGTTTTAAGAAATTTCTTAAGACTCACATTTTTAGCATTGTTTTTAATTTAGGATGATCATTCTGTTAACTTTTTTATTCTATCTTATGGTTCATATTCTTATTGTTTTATTGAATCTTTTTTATTGTTGTGCTGTTTCTGCTACTGTTGGTATTTTGCCTTGTATTGTTAGTGTTTTGCCTTGTAGCGCTTTGAGTCTAAGAAAAGCGCATTACAAATAAAATGAATTATTATTATTATTAATGGGGTTTGCCATAGGCAAAGTCCATTCTTACTATTCTCAATGGGTGGTTTATTAGTGGGGTTTGCCTTAAGGCAAATTCCACTATTGTAATGCTCCATACTTATTATTATTATTATATTTTATAATTATTCTTCTTCCACTTTTTTTTCGGCGCGTAACTCGCCCCGCAGCTTTCGTCCCAGACCCTTGAAAGTGGGGTCAAACCGTCCGGATTTATCGGGAATGGTGTGCTATGACTTTTATAAGGGGTGGGGGGTTTTTTGGCCCCGCAGGGGCCAAAAAACCCCCCCAAAAATCCTATTGACTTAACATTGAGCCCAACTTTGACGCAGCATAGCGCAAAGTGTGAATTTCGTAGAAATTTGGGATTCACAACAGCTGGAGACATTACCAGCCTGAGTAAGACCATACCCCAAAAGGGGGTAAATGTTGCACCCCTGGGGCTCTAGGACGTCCCAAAGTTTCGTATTGACTTAACATTGAGCCATTGACTCCCATTCATTTTCTAGACCACCGCTCCCCCCTACATATACCCCGCATTGCGAAACCAACAGTGAATTTCGTAGAGACATGGGATTTACCACATCTCGAAAGGGTTGCAGCCTGAGTCAGAACATACCCCGAAAGGGGGTATAAGTTGTACCCCTGGGGGGCTAGGGGGTCCCAAATCTCCCATTGACTTAACATAGAGCCGAATTTTGACAAATCACTGCGCCGAGTGTGAATTTCATAGAAATATGGGATTCACAACATCTGTAGGGGGTTGCAGCCTAAGTGGGAACATACTCCGAAAGGGGGTATAAGTTGTACCCCTGGGGTGCTAGGACGTCCCAAAGTTGTCCCATTGACTTAACATTGCCATTGACTCCCATTCATTACATTGACTCCCATTATAAATGTCACATGTCAATCACATTACATAGCAGTGTCATACAGACATGGGGGTGGGCTTATTTGACTCAGGCAACCAACCAGCATCTCAATATGATAATGAAGCTCTCAAGCCACGCCCCCCCAAACCATTTAAAGACCCTTAATAACTGCCTCATTGACTTAACATGGGGTGGGACGTCCCATTGCTGATCTCATTGACTTCCATTATAAATGTCCCACATCAATAACATTACATAGGAGTGTCATAGAGACATGGGGGTGGGCTCATTTGACTCAGGCAACCAATCAGCATCTCAATATGATAATGAAGCTCACAAGCCACGCCCCCAAACTGATTCCATAGACTGCCATTATAACTGGCCTTCATGCATATCTTTGCATAGCAGTGTCCTATTGACTTGGGGGTTGGCTCATTTGACTCGGGCAACCAATGAGCATCTCAATATGCTAATGAAGCTCACAAGCCACGCCCCCAAACTGATTCCATAGACTGCCATTATAACTGGCCTACATGCATATCTTTGCATAGCAGTGTCCTATTGACTTGGGGGTTGGCTCATTTGACTTAGACAACCAATGAGCATCTCAATATGATAATGAAGCTCACAAGCCACGCCCCCAAACTGATCCCATAGACTGCCATTATAACTGGCCTACATGCATATCTTTGCATAGCAGTGTCCTATTAACTTGGGGGTTGGCTCATTTGACTTAGGCAACCAACCACACCCAACTTCACTCTGTAACCACGCCCATGGCAACAAAACAGAGTACCCTAGCAACCATTTATCAACAGCTATATCTCAGCATCAGAACATCGTAGAGACATGGGGGTTGGCTCGTTTGGCTCATGCGAGCAAACGGAACTTCCTATATGCTACACATGCTAGCAGTGACTAGCTACATGCTAATATTGACTAGCCAAGTGCTGTAACTTGCTAGAAATGCTTACTAAGTATAAACAAATGACCAAGCATGTATGTGAGGCTTGCCTAGTAACAACCTAAGGTACCCTAGCAACTGCCTAGCAACCACCCAAATTACCCTAGCAACCGCCTAGCAACCACCTAGCAACCGCCTAGCAACGGCCTAGTAATGCCTCAGTAAGTGCCTAGCAACCACTCAGGACACCCTAGCAACACCCTAGCAACGCCTTAGCAACCACCCAGATTACCCTAGCAACCACCTAGCAACACCTTAGCAACCACCTAGCAACCACTTAGGACACCCTAGCAACACCTTAGCAACCACCTAGCAACCACTTAGGACACCCTAGCAACCGCCTAGCAACACCTTAGCAACCGCCTAGCAACCACTCAGGACACCCTAGCAACCACCTAGCAACGCCTTAGCAACAACCTAGCAACCACTTAGGACACCCTAGCAACCGCCTAGCAACACCTTAGCAACCACCTAGCAACCACTCAGAACACCCTAGCAACCGCCTAGCAACACCTTAGCAACCACCTAGCAACCACTCAGGACACCCTAGCAACCACCTAGCAACACCTTAGCAACCACCTAGCAACCACTTAGAACACCCTAGCAACCGCCTAGCAACACCTTAGCAACTACCTAGCAACCACTTAGGACACCCTAGCAACCACCTAGCAACACCTTAGCAACCACCTAGCAACCACTTAGAACACCCTAGCAACCGCCTAGCAACACCTTAGCAACCACTTAGGACACCCTAGCAACCACCTAGCAACACCTTAGCAACCACCTAGCAACCACTCAGAACACCCTAGCAACCACCTAACAACACCTTAGTAACCACCTAGCAACCACTCAGGACACCCTAGCAACCGCCTAACAACACCTTAGCAACCACCTAGCAACCACTTAGGACACCCTAGCAACCGCCTAACAATACCTTAGCAACCACCTAGCAACCACTTAGGACACCCTAGCAACCACCTAGCAACACCTTAGCAACCACCTAGCAACCACTTAGAACACCCTAGCAACCGCCTAGCAACACCTTAGCAACCACTTAAGACACCCTAGCAACCACCTAGCAACACCTTAGCAACCACCTAGCAACACCATAAATTTAACATTGACACAAAATGGCTGACATTGGCACAAAATGGCTGACATCCAAAAATCCCCATAGTCTTAACATTGCCACAAAATGGCTGACATCGATATCTAGATTACAGAGTCGTAGAAGCTTGGGGGTGGGCTCGTTTTACTCGGCCTGTCAAGTCGGTATTAAGTAGTGATATACCAAATTTGTAGACACTCCCTAGCAACCACTTTTAGGCCCCTAACAACCACATAACAACATAAACAAGCCATATTTCAGCACAGGAATATCATAGAAAGACAGGGTTTGGCCTCTATTGATGCAGGCTGATAAAATTGTTTTTGTTTTCACTCATTAAAATGGCGTTGCCACAGCCTAGCAACCATTTAGAATACCCTAGCAACTGCATTAACACATTAATTTAGCCATTTCTTAGCACTCCATTGCTTTTGCCCAGTTCAGTGATTCATTTTACCCCATCGATTTGCCACGCAAACCCCACTCACATTTTCTTTAGGAAATGTACAATTCTAGTTATTCTTTTTCTTCTTCTTCTTCTTCTTCCGCTTCCGTAGAAAATTTCGGCGCGTAACTCGTCCCGCAGTTTTCGTCCCAGACCCTTGAAAGCGGGGTCAAATCGTCCGGTCTTATCGGGAATGGTGTGCTATGACTTTTATAAGGGGTGGGGAGTTTTTTGGCCCCGCAGGGGCCAAAAAACGACCCCAAAAATCCCATTGACTTAACATTGAGCCGAACTTTGACGAATCACAGCACTGACTGTGAATTTCGTAGAAATATGGGATTCACAACATCTGTAGGGGGTTGCAGCCTGAGTGAGAACATACCCCGCATGGGGGTATAAGTCGTACCCCTGGGGTGCTAGGACGTCCCAAAGTGGTCCCATTGACTTACATTGGCCCCATTGACTCCCATTCATTTCCTAGTAGCCCGCCGGCATAGCACTAAGTACAAAAGACAACGCATTATATTGACATTTGTGAATTTCGTAGAAATATGGGATTCACCACATCTCGAAAGGGTTACAGCCCGGACAAGTACATACCCCGAAAGGGTGTAAATGTTGTACCCCTGGGAGGCTAGGGGGTCCCAAATCGTCCAAATCTCCCATTGACTTAACATGGAGCTGAAGTTTGACGAATCACTGCGCCGAATGTGAATTTCATAGACATATGGGATTCACAACATCTGTAGGGGGTTGCAGCCTAAGTGGGAACATACCCCGAAAGGGGGTATAAGTTGTACCCCTGGGGTGCTAGGACGTCCCAAAGTGGTCCCATTGACTTAACATGGCCCATTGACTCCCATTCATTACATTGACTCCCATTATAAATGTCACATGTCAATCACATTACATAGCAGTGTCATACAGACTTGGGGGTGGGCTTATTTGACTCAGGCAACCAACCAGCATCTCAATATGATAATGAAGCTCTCAAGCCACGCCCCCCAAACCTATTAAGGACCCGTAATAACTGCCTCATTGACTTAACATGGGCTGGGACGTCCCATTGCTGATCTCATTGACTTCCATTATAAATGTCCCACATCAATAACATTACATAGGAGTGTCATAGAGACATGGGGGTGGGCTCATTTGACTCAGGCAACCAATCAGCATCTCAATATGATAATGAAGCTCACAAGCCACGCCCCCAAACTGATCCCATAGACTGCCATTATAACTGGCCTTCATGCATATCTTTGCATAGCAGTGTCCTATTGACTTGGGGCTTGGCTCATTTGACTCGGGCAACCAATGAGCATCTCAATATGATAATGACGCTCACAAGCCACGCCCCCAAACTGATCCCATAGACTGCCATTATAACTGGCCTACATGCATATCTTTACATAGCAGTGTCCTATTGACTTGGGGGTTGGCTCATTTGACTCAGACAACCAATGAGCATCTCAATATGATAATGAAGCTCATAAGCCACGCCCCCAAACTGATCCCATAGACTGTCATTATAACTGGCCTTCATGCATATCTTTGCATAGCAGTGTCCTATTGACCTGGGGGTTGGCTCATTTGACTCGGGCAACCAATGAGCATCTCAATATGATAATGACGCTCACAAGCCACGCCCCCAAACTGATCCCATAGACTGCCATTATAACTGGCCTACATGCATATCTTTACATAGCAGTGTCCTATTGACTTGTGGGTTGGCTCATTTGACTCAGACAACCAATCAGCATCTCAATATGATAATGAAGCTTACAAGCCACGCCCCCAAACTGATCCCATAGACTTCCATTATAATAGGCTTTGATGCATATCTTTGCATAGCAGTGTCCCATTGACTTGGAGGTTGGCTCATTTGACTCGGGCAACCAATGAGCATCTCAATATGATAATGATGCTCACAAGCCACGCCCCCAAACTGATCCCATAGACTGCCATTATAACTGGCCTACATGCATATCTTTACATAGCAGTGTCCTATTGACTTGGGGGTTGGCTCATTTGACTCAGACAACCAATGAGCATCTCAATATGATAATGAAGCTCTCAAGCCACGCCCCCAAACTGATTCCATAGACTTCCATTATAATATGCTTTGATGCATATCTTTGCATAGCAGTGTCCTAATGACTTGGGGGTTGGCTCATTTGACTTAGGCAACCAACCACACCCAACTTCACTCTGTAACCACGCCCATGGCAACAAAACAGAGTACCCTAGCAACCATTTATCAACAGCTATATCTCAGCATCAGAACATCGTAGAGACATGGGGATTGGCTCGTTTGGCTCATGCTAGCAAACGGAACTTCCTATATGCTACACATGCTAGCAGTGACTAGCTACATGCTAATATTGACTAGCCAAGTGCTGTAACTTGCTAGAAATGCTTACTAGGTATAAACAAATGACCAAGCATGTATGTGAGGCTTGCCTAGTAACAACCTAGGGTACCCTAGCAACTGCCTAGCAACCACCCAAATTACCCTAGCAACCGCCTAGCAACCACCTAGCAACGGCCTAGTAATGCCTCAGTAAGTGCCTAGCGACCACTCAGGACACCCTAGCAACAGCCTAGCAACGCCTTAGCAACCACTCAGAATACCCTAGCAACCACCTAGCAACACCTTAGCAACCACCTAGCAACCACTTAGGACACCTTAGCTACCGCCTAGCAACACCTTAGCAACCACCTAGCAACCACTTAGGACACCCTAGCAACCGCCTAGCAACACCTTAGCAACCACTCGGAACACCCTAGCAACCACCTAGCAACACCTTAGCAACCACCTAGCAACCACTTAGGACACCCTAGCAACCGCCTAACAACACCTTAGCAACCACCTAGCAACCACTCAGAACACCCTAGCAACCGCCTAGCAACACCTTAGCAACCACCTAGCAACCACTCAGGACTCCTTAGCAACCACCTAGCAACACCTTAGCAACCACTTAGGACACCCTAGCAACCGCCTAGCAACGCCTTAGCGACCACTTAGGACACCCTAGCAACCGCCTAGCAACGCCTTAGCAACCACTCAGAACACCCTAGCAACCACTTAGCAACCACCTAGCAACCACTTAGGACACCCTAGCAACCGCCTAGCAACGCCTTAGCAACCACCTAGCAACCACTCAGAACACCCTATCACCGCCCTAAACTGCCTAGTAACCACTCAGAACACCCTAGCAACCGATTAAAATGCATTGTACCCCATCGATTTGCCACGCAAACCCCATTCACATTTTCTTTAGGAAATGTACAATTCTAGTTATTATTATTACAGTAATCTGTTCTGTAGACAATCAAAAATATTGCTTAAGAGGGCTAATAATATTGACCTTAAAATTGTTAAAAAAAAAAATTAAAAACTGCTTTTATTTTAGCCAAAATAAAACAAATAAGATTTTTGCCAGAAGAAAAAATATTATAGGAAATACTCTGAAAAATTCATTGCTCTGTTAAACATAATTTGGGAAATATTAAAAAAAAAAAAAAAAAAAGAATGGAAAATTCACACAAGGCCTAATAATTTTGACTTCAACTGTGTATATAAATATAGAGAGAGAGAAAGACCGCAATTTCACATGACCTAAACATCTTGTCCGTTCATTTTTGCAGCAGCAGCACTTCCAAAAAGCTCTTTGTTTTTGATGGAATTTGAAAAAGAAAGGAAGCTATATGAAATTACATCCTTTCTGTGGCCAAAATCACTCCAAGTAAAGACTAAGAGGAGCTTTACCAGAGGGAGTCCATTTGTAACTGAACAAACATTGTGAACGATAAACAATGCCAAAGAAACTATAGCCAAAACTGTATTAAACTAAAGGTATGGAAAGCTTCTGGAGCTGTAAACACACAGAGAATCAATGAAGTGTCAAAGCGTATTGTATTGATGAAACGGCTACAGCGTTAATGAAAGCTGATCGACCCTCCTCAACGTGAGGTCTGGTTTCAGGTCTGTAGGGCAGAGAGGTGTCCTGCCCATCGCTTGGGACTATTTTAATTCACTTTCTGGGAAATGGAGAGAAGGGAAAGCCCTGACTCATCTTTATTTCCCTGGCTGGATTGCCTACTTACCGCTGAACTACCCTTTTTCTCCAGGATTCTCTGTCCATCCACAGTGTCTTTAATCTCCTGAAATACACAAACAAAGGTCAATGAGCCTCTATATTTTAAAAACTTTTTTTTAAAGAAAGCACTTCTGAAGCAGCATATACAACAACATATTGAAAGGATGCATTTTAAATGATTTTTCTGAGCAACTGTCTTTGCAGAAAAAAATCTTTTTATCATTCTTTTCTCAATCAAATTTTTTTAAAGAATTATCTCATGCTCACCAAGACAACATTTATTTGATCAAAAATGCATGATGAAATATTATTATTCATATTATTTTTTATTTTCGATGTCAACTGTGAATTTTCAGCACTTCTTGTTAACATCTTGAGTCTGATTGGATGATAGCTGTGCGATATTTTGGCAATAACTGATTTATTTTATCTTTGCCATGATGACAGTAAATAATATTTTACTAGTTATTTTTCAAGACACTTCTATACAGCTTAAAGTGACATTTAAAGGCTTAACTAGGTTAATTATGTTAACTAGGCTGGTTAGGTAATTAGGCAAGTTATTGTATAACGATGGTTTGTTCTCTAGCCTATCGAAAAAATATATAGCTTAAAAGGGCTAATAATATTGAC
>LR812526.1:15237261-15349761 GCA_903798195.1 Danio kyathit | reverse complement strand
ATTAGTTTGAGTGAATTTTTGAAAAATGTTTTAGGTCAATATTATGAGCCCTATTAAGAATAGTTTTTTCTTTTTTGATTGGCTCCAGAAGAAACTATTCCTGTCCAATAACTTTCCTATGTTAACTTGACTAGTTAACCTAGTTAGGCTTTTAAATTTATGGTGGCACGGTGGTAAAGTGGGTAGCGCTGTCACCTCACAGCAAGAAGGTCGCTGGTTCGAGCCCCGGCTGGGTCAGTTTGCATTTTTGTGTGGAGTTTGCATGTTCTCCCCGTGTTGGCGTGGGTTTCCTCCGGGTGCTCCGGTTTTCCCACAGTCCAAACACATGCGCTATAGGTGAATTGGGTAAGCTAAATTGTCCATAGTGTATGTGTGTATTTCCTGATTCTCCAGGTTGGGGGTTGAGTGTTGGGCTAACGACCCACCTCTAAAAATTAGGTGTTACGAAACACCAACATGGTGCAGCTAAATATCAACTTCGATATAAATGGCACTGGGGGTATGCAAGTAAGCCTTTAAATTTGCAATTTAAGCTGAATACCAATATCTTGCAAAATAACTAGTTAAATATTATGTACGGTCATCATGACAGACAAAAGAAATTTGTTATTAGAAATTACGTTTTTTTTTAACACCAAAAGTTCCAATAGTGTAAAATTTCAAATATCAAATTTATTGACTTAAAAAGACTATCACAACGTCTAACATTTCAAGCACACCAGTTCGTTAAAGATTTAATTTGATAAAAATGTATTTAAATTTGTCAAATTAAGATAAATAACAGGCAGGGTTCATACACATTTTACTACTAAAATTACATGACTTTTTTCCAAGACTTTCAAGTAAATTTCCATGACCTAATGTTTCATGCAATGTCTACATATGCATGATAAAAAAACAATACATGTTAAAATTTATTGCAGCATATCATAAAACACAAACAATCTATTTAGTTTCAATTTATATTTATTCATTCATTTTCTTTTCGGCTTAGTCCCTTTATTAATCTGGAGTCACCACAGCGGAATGAACCAGCAACATTTTTTTTGCAGCGGATGCTCTTCCAGCTGCAACCCATCATTGGGAAACATTCATACAGACTTAATCACATACATACACTGCGGCCTATTTTAGCTTACCCAATTTACCTATAGCGAATGTCTTTGGACTGTGGGGGAAATCGGAGCACCCGGACGAAACCCACGAGAACACGGAAAGAACATGCAAACTCCACACAGAAATGCCCTCTGACCCAGCCGAGGCTCGAACCAGCGACCTTCTTGCTGTGAGGCGATTGTGCTACCCACTGCGCCACCGTGACGCCCAATTTATATTTATATCTATTTAAAATAGTTTATTTAGATAATATTTACACAGCACTAATAATGTGAGAGTATGTGATTGGCCAAGGACAGAAAACAGTAAAGACAACTAACCTACATTCAAATATACAGATATTTGTTTTCCATGACTTTACCAAAACTTTGTGGGTTTTTCTGTTTTTCCAAAACTTTTCCAGGCCTGGAAAATGCCATGTTAAAATTCCATGACTTTCCCAGGTTTTTCATGACCGTATGAACCCTGAACAGGGGTCGAGAGATGTGGTTTCATGTATATAGATTCACATACACTACCTGACAAAAGTCTTGTCATCAATCCCAGTTGTAAGAGCAACAAATAATAACTTGACTTCTAGTTGATCATTTGGAAAAGTGGCAGAAGGTAGATTTTTCCAATTAATTATCTGTTAAACTGCATCCCAATCATCACAAATACTGCAGAAGGCTTATTGGAACCCACATGGACTCTTTGATTTGGTTTTCATCTGCAGAGTGGATGGCAACATCAACAGTCTGAGGTATAAAGACATTTGTGCTGCCCATTACATTACAAACTACAGGAGAGGGCAAATTCTTCAGCAGGATCGCGCTCCTTCTCATACTACAGTCTCCACATCAAAGTTCCTGAAAGCAAAGAAGGTCAAGGTGGCTTCAGGACTGGCCAGCCCAGTCACCAGACATGAAAAATATTGAGCATGTCTGGGGTAAAATGGAGGAGGAGGCATTGAACATGAATGCAAAGAATCTTGATGAACTCTGAGAGTCCTGCAAGAACGCTTTCTTTGCAATTCCAGATGACTTTATTAATAAGTTGTTGTTGTTTATTAATGAGTCATTGCAGAGATGTATGGATGCAGTCCTCCAAGCTCATGGGAGTCATACACATTATTAATTCAATCACTGCACCATGACTTTATTCTATATTGTACATTATTTCTGTTAAGTGACAAGAATTTTGCCTAAGCAAAGTCAGACCTTACTGTCCTAATTAAATAATTAAAAAATCAAGGCATGATCATATTTTATTTTGGTCAAATAAGCGTAATCTAGAGGCCTTTGCCTTTCATATAAGCCACTTCTGATACCAAATGAAATCAAATTATTATTTGTTGATCCTAAAACTTGGATAGGCGACAAGACTTTTGTCAGATAGCATACTTTACATTTATGTTGTTTATACTGATTAGTTATTCGCATAGGCTTATTTAATCATTAGCAAAGCAGAAGAATCTGTCCCTCTCTGACCAGTCTGATGGATACTGTGTGTTTTGTTAGAAAACTACTTTTAATAAAACATAAAAGAAAAAAACTTTTGAAAAGTTTTAGCCTGAATAAAACAATTTCCACCCTTGGTTATGTCAGCAGAAAGTGAGTTCTGAAGAATATCAATTCTGTTCTCAAATCCTTTCATCAAAACAAAACTTCAGAAATAACTTTTCTTTTGTGCTGACATTACCAAGAAACTATGGCTCATGAAAAAATGTAAACGTTAATATCATATCCTTCTCACAATCCAATCAAATCATGGAGCATAAAATGAAGTCACAGCAGAGATGAACTGATCATACAGACCGCCAGGACTTTTATTGGTGGTTTGGGTCAAAAGAATCAAATTAAATGCACTCTACTTTTTGGAAAACAGAAGTCATTTTTGTGGGATCTAAACATAGTTTATAGACCTCATTGTGAGATTTCGAACACCTACGGATGATAAATATGCTTCATGCAATTCAGATTGCCTTTTGGGCTCATTAAGCAAAATTCTGTCAAGCAAACATCCATCAGCTCAACGAGACGTGACATAATAAAGCCTTCTGATCTGACTGTTTCTGAGACTTGAATATGTATGAAGACAGCAAATGTCACAAAAATGAAATATCTACTAAATATAGTTTTACCACTCTTATTTCATCCATTAAGTGTCAAACATCAAATGTGTTTTTATCATCACAAACACAACAAAAAGTGTACCTCCAGCTTGAGAGTGTGATCTTTCTGTAGCCGCTGGATCTCTTCCACGTGGTCCAGTTTGCTCTTTTCCATAGTCTCCTGTTCACCACACACACAAATCACAACAGCAACAATAAATCATACAGAAAAAAAAGACATTTTAAAATGAATGCAACATTGTTTAACTTGAAATATGAAAGCGAAAGCTATTCAGCTACTATGGGACTTACACTCCAAAAATGGGACATTTGCTTTACTTATTTAAAATGAGCTGAAACAACACAGTTCTTGAGTTTTTATTGCGACAACTTGAATGTTTTATGTTCAATCCACTTAAATTTGTAAAATCTAAAAAGTTAACGTAATTTCTTCAGGTTGTCCCAACAAAAAAAAAAAAAAAAAAAAAAAAAAAAAAAAAAAAAAAAAAAAAAAAAATCGACCCCAGAGTTTTTTAACAGAGTAAGACGTGTAACTGAAAATTTTATTAAATATATATATAAACATATATAAATTGGTCTTTATTCCAATTTATAAGGGTCTACAGTTTGAATTATACAAGTTAAACATAAAAGACATTAAAGAGCCCCTATTATGGGTTTTTGAAAACTACCTTCCATGCCACGTGTAAAACAGCTCTAAGTGAAGTGAAATAAACAGCTAAGGCTTAAATCTGAAAGTGCACCATGTCTAGTTTGATTCATCTATAAAAGAGTCGACTCAGTGGTTCGAATGAATAGCCGCTGTAACAAGTCTTTAACCGTGTTGGCGTGACATCAATACAGAACTCAAGCCCCGCCCATTTGTTGTGTGCACAGACCTAGGATGAAACCCAGAAATTGAAACATTCAGCCCCGCCCACAAACACTGTAGAAAGAAAAAGAGAAAGACAAACACTGTAGCAGATCCCGGTTGAATCATGTCGCGAAGACGCTGTGCTCTGAAGTGTGAGGGAAAGTTAGTGTTATTTTCCCTACCCAAAGATGAGGCTGTGAAGAGTCAGTGGTTGAAGTTTATTTTTGCAAAAATACCTCAACATTACAGCCCCAGCCTTGTGCTGTGTTCCTGTCATTTTTCTGACGAGTGCTTCAGCAATCTACACGCTTACAACGGGGGATTCCTCGGCCGTTTGTTAAAGGAGGGATCAGAAAAGACTATTAATGCATGTGACTTTGTCAGAGCTTGACAGGAACTTTATCAGTACACAGTTCATCAGTTTCTTTCTCCATTTCACAAGTGTAAGTGTGATTGAAATGGTTTCCTCCTTGTTTTCTCTAGCTTGCAAATTATGTATTTAATTGTGTTTTGTTACTCGTAACCGCTTGTACTGTATCTGGTTAACTCGTCATATTCATATCGTGTCTAAAACCACATTGAAAACGCGATGCGTGCCGCTTTGTTTACAGATTTAAATGCATTTTTCGCATTCAACTGCCGATATTGCACGTGCGGCGGTCAAGTTTCAAAATAGTTCAGCTTTTGCCACTGTATGGATTAATACTGAATGTGTGTCACTGTTAAAAAGAGCAATATGCTGGTGTTAAACTGCATTGCTTTAATGCACTCCTACATTGGGCGCACACACTCTACACTCTGGCTACTTCAATATTGTTGATAAGCCATGCTGGGCATTTCTCTCTGTCTTGTGCTGAACGCAGTCGACCAATCGCAGCAGACTGGGTCATCGGACCAATCAGCACAGATTAGCATCGCGCTAAGGAAGGGTTTGGGAACAAATGAATCGCTGAATGAATCATATTGGAGTCGTTGGGATAATTAGGTAAAAATAAATGCATATTATAAGACAATGAAAGTGTTTTTTGACCTTGCATGCATATCAGACTGTTGTTGGAGACCCCCAAAACTGAAATATTTTTTATTAAATTTTTAAGTTTGTAATTTTTGAAGCAAAAAAAAAAAAAATAAAAATAAAAAAAAAATATATATATATATATATATATATATATATATATATATATATATATATATATATATATATATATATATATATATATATATATATATATATTTTATATATATTTTTTTTTATTAAATAAATAAAAGTAAAGTCTACAAGAAACAAATGCAAAAGAAACCTTTAAAAGGCTGTTTTTACACCATCTGGCAGTTTAAAATCCTTAGTTTAAAATATGAAAGCAAAATATATAATAAAAAAATATTAACCATTTTGCATTTCAAAGTTATAATAATAAAAACGTTAATCCGCTAAAGTTATTTACTTTTCACACTTTTGGCATTTTAAAATCTGGAATAATAAAGTTTAAAATAAACATTATAAATAAATATTGTTATAAACAATACAAAAATAAATATAATTATAAATAAATAAATAAATAAATAAATAAATAAAACAAATATTGATTTATATAAATCAAAGTTATGTTTTTAACAAGTTGAACAAAGTTAATTGTAAAGTTTAAAATACAAATAATAATAATAATAATAATAATACTGAATTAATCATAAATGCACTAAAAAGGCTTTCTTTTTCATCAATTGTCAGATTGTCTGAATCATAAAAGAAAACAAAAGTGAATCCACAAATAAATGCTCTTCTTTTGTCCACTTGCATTTCAAAGTCTAAAACAGTAACGACAAAAACAACACTGACATCATGTGGTCAGAATGATACTGATGTACCCAGAAGCAAAACAACAAAGTTTCCATCTCTGTCAGTGAGAAAGGACAGTAAAAAAAACATTACCTCGGCTTCCTTGAGTCTGCGCTCGAACCAGCCCTTCGTTCCCTCCATAGAAAGAACCTGGGCCTTCAGCTCCTCCACATACGGCTGAAGACCTTCTAGCTCTTTGGTACGTGCCTAAAAATAAACAAAAAAAAAAACTAAATGAGAGCAGAAATTTAGCAGATCGTTTTTTTCCCCAAGTACACTTTATACAGACACAATCCACCAGGAAAAACCTGCAGTTAAAGGGATAGTTCACTCAAAACGGAACAGTGTTATCATTTACTCTCCCTTTACTTATTTCAAACCTTCTGTTAGAGTTTCTTTCTTCAGTTAATCACAACTTCCATAGTTTTTTCTACTATAAAAGACAATGGTTACAGGTTTTTGGTTTTCTTTAAAATATCTTCTTTTGCATTCAACAGAAAAAAGAAGCTCATAAATGTTTGGAGCCATTTAAGGGTAGTACATAAAGAGTACATTTTCATTTTTGGGTGAACTATCCCTGTAAGTGCTTCGTTGAAAGTGTAAATCTGCAAACTTTTAGTCACTGGTTCAGCAAGTTTCTTACTCTCTCGTCTCGTAGCTGAGAGCGGATCTCCTCTTCAATTCGGTTCTTCTCTTCATGGAGGCCACGGAGCTCCTTCTCATATCGAGCTCTGATGCTCAGCACCTCCTTCTCATGCTGTAAGCGCACGTTACTGAGCTCCTCTTGTGCCGAGACTTTTCCTGCGCCGTCTCAATGGCCAGTTCATCCAGCATGACCTTACGTTTATCAGCAGTCTGAAAGCATAAAGGATAAACTTTACTTTCTTCAGATCTATGCTGCAATTAGTTTTAAATGAAACTGTGATCGTTTCATTATCGAGATTCAATCAAACTGTTAAACAATTCTTGCTGCCTTAGTTTTTTTAGTTGAATCACATGAACTTTCTAGTCATCTCAACATATCAAATCAAACAGGATAAAAATTTTAAAGTTAAATTTGATGTACATGAAACATGAATAACATAAAATGTAGGCATGACATTTTGTTAGGGATGTCACGATCAGGTTTTTTTGCCCTCGAGTCAGAGTCATTTGATTTTTTGAGTATCTGCCGATACCGAGACCTGATCCGATACTTCTATAATACATAAAAAAAAGGAAGAGAGAAGAAACAGATCCAGGAAGTAATTTTTTTTTATTTAATTCACCTTATTATAACATTCTGTGAGGTAGCTTGAACAAAAAAGTAACAAATAACATCAATTCTTCACTTTTGGACTTTAGTGCAACAGTAAATCTAATATAAAAACAAATAGCTCCTCAACTTAAAATACCCGGCAGGCAATTCCAAGTACACATATCTCACAGTTTCCTATGGCAATGTTGTTATCATCAACTTTATAATACTTCCAGACCGCAGACATACTCGCGCTTCGCCCTTCTAGCTGCTTCCGTGTTCTACTTTAGCTACCATCAACTATAGGTGATACATATACCTTCGAGTTCTGATTGGGAGGTGACGTCCGATTCCGATTCTGTCTGAAACCGCGTGATCGGATCTGGACATCCCTACTTTTTGTCGCATTATTTTTGCAGTGCAGGGATGTTTTGAATTAAATTTAACTGCTGTTTAAATACATTTTGCATAGGTTTTGTGTTCAAAGGCTCTGTTCACACCTGGTATTAAGACGAGTTTTGTTGATCCAATCACAATTGGACAACGGCAAGTACAGCTGTGAATGGGGTACTAAACATTGAGTATTTCAACTTTCGACTGCATCCAGAGGTGGTTGAAAATGCATTTGAACAGATTGTTCCTGTAGTGTCAACATGTGGTTGAATGCATTTAAAAAGCCACTAAACACTGGCTGCATTCATAAAGAAATTTCAACTCTGTTGTCAAAAAAAAAGTGTATAAAGTAGAATGTTCTCTAGTAGGATGTTTATTTAATATCAACAGTAAAAATGACACATTTTACCTTTTCTCAAGAGGGAAAATCACCAACAATCATGAATGCATGATTATATGGCTTCATGGCTTTGCAATCAAAAAATGTCATTGTAATGAAAGTCAATCGACTGATTTCATGCGGCCGCCATTTTAAAAGCAAAATCGAGGCTGCGGTGGGAAGAAACCCTGAAGTATCGCCTGAGTCACACAGGAATGTTGTGTACCTGGCTGTATATCTTATCAGCGAAGAGAAAGTGACACAACTGTATCATTTCACCGCCTTCCGAGTGACCCGAAGGTCCGTTCTGAATGGAAAGTGAAAATAAAAAAAGGATATCAGACCTCATTTTCAGCTAAGTTAAGGGAAATGGCACTAGTTAACTAACGTTATCTTTCCCAAACACACGTTTTAGATGCCATTTATCAAAATTTATAAACAGATTCTTTCACTATATAGGCCTGTCATGATACTGAATTTCGGTACTGAAATGTAAAAAAAAAAAAAAAACATCAATTTCCCACAACACCGCTGATTTGCCAGAGTATTTACCAGTGCTGAACAGAAATGACTTTGATTGGCTGTGAAGGTCATCAGTTCACTGCACTTCACCACTGTTTACAGAGTGCAAACACAGACGAGCAATCAACTGATCTTCGTGGCTTTTAAATGCTTCATCGTTTGTGTATGTGTTTGAGCGGTGAACTGATGACCTTCACGGCCAATCACAGTCATTTCTGTTGAGCACTGGTGAATACTATAGCAAATTAACTGTTTAAGAACGGGCTCAACGGCGCTTAAATGTTTGCCGGAAATAGATGTTTTTAAATTTCAGTACACTAGGGTGTGCTACAGATGACTGCATTATTTTATCGCTCACCGGGTTACATAGGCTGAAGCAGGGAAGCGTCTCCACGGTGTTTACCCGGTGCCATGAACTGAAGCCTAGGAGGACACTCCTAAAGAGATTGTGATTTTATTTAATGCCTAATATGCTTTTAATTGTTTAAATTAAACTTCACTGAATGATATTAAAGTGATGTTTACACCATATCTGCACTTTGAAATCGCGGCAACAGCTCGAGGTTTGTAGTCCACAGCATGTTGTTGCAATGTTTACTGTGCTAATCCTATACTTCTGGGTTTCTTCCCACCGCAGCCTCGCTTTCGTGTTTTAAAATGGCGGCTGTGTGAAATAAGCATATGGGGTAAAAACAGCCACAAACATATTGAAAGGGTAGTCAATTTGAACAATAGACCAGGGTTAGATAACTAATTTATCATAAACCAACCACTGCCATATCTACATTTGTGATATTTCCATAATTTCGATATATTGCACAGCCCTACTTAAAGCAGATTTTAAAGAGAGGGGGAAAATTAAAAAATCTAAATCATACAAAAGAACTCCGGAGGTGAATCTCAGAGCTCATTTGTGTCTAAATCAGATTGTGGCTTTCACATTAATAAAGTCATTACGATGGTCAAAAGGTCAGGGAACGAGCAGAGTTCTGCTTTGATTTACTAAAGAAGCTTAAATGAAGACAGAGATAATGAGTGCAGCAAAACGTCAAACTACTTTCACCCGACTGAACCGTTAAAGGATCAGAAGGTTTTGTGTGTGTGTGTGTGTGTGTGTGTGTGTGTGTGTGTGTGTGTGTGTGTGTGTGTGTGTGTCCTCACCTTTCGGGCCTCCTCCAAATCCTGCTGTAGCTTATCCTTCTCCAGACCGAGTTCAGTGAGCTGCTCCAGAAGTCGACTGTTCGCTCGATTTGACTCCTGATTAGTAAGACGACAAAAGTTTTTTATGTAAAACACGAATGCGAGTAACAAAATATACATCTTACAAATATTTCACTATATTAAAAACATTAAAAATGTATTTGTTATTGCTAAAGTAACAAATATTTTTTGTAGCTGAAAATGTTAATAGAAAAAGTTTGATTTTGTGTAACTGTTGTAACTGGTTACAAAAATGTTCGTTCAATTGCATAAAGCAAAAATTAAATGTTTAAATGAAATGTTGTGCGATTTGCCTGTGATATCAAGCATTTGTCAGCAATTTCACAAAACCTGTTGGAGAGTCAAAATCAGGGCTAAAGTCTGAACTCCGCATAAGGAAGATATTTTGAAAAATGCTGGAAACTTGTAACCATTGCCTTCCATGGTATTTGTTTTACCTACTACAGAAGTCAAACAGGTTTTCAGCTTTCTTCAAAATATCTTCTTTTGTGTTCAACAGAAGAACGAAACTCATGAAGATTTATAACCACTACTGAGTAAATTTTCATTTTTGGGGTGAACTATCCCTTTAAGTATAAATAATTGAAAGCTGCTATCAAAATCAGCAGGAATCAAATACCTGTAGCTGCGAGTTGAGATCATCTCTCTGTGCTAGAAAGCTCTCTTGGTCAGTACGCCTCTGCTGAAGCTCTGCGTTCAGCGCAAGACTTTGCTCTCTCAGCAAATTCAGTTCATGAGTCTTCACTGTTTGGATCTGTGAAAAACACACACAGAGAGTTTCAGAGACCCAGATCAACTGAATTAAGTCTGCTTCGGTCAGTGTATGAGTGAGAAAAAAAATGCCAACAGAAGACAAAAGGAGAATTTTTAAGAAGCTTGAAAAGCACTAGAGAACAGCAGAGAAGTGCAGATCAGCACAATGTGAAATCCATCATCAATCTAAATGTACCCATGAGTGCTTTCAAGCTAAAAATAAACCTTCATGCATGATGCAATACACATATATGTGCACATGCATGTATGCGTGGACATATACAAACTAATTCAGGCTGGCAAAAAGTACAAACAAAAAGATTAATTTATTAATTATGGAAGATTTTTCAAAAACTCAATCAGGGTTGAACTAATTAGCCTTTGTAGTTTTCTTAAAATTAGCCTCATGTGCAAATTAAATTATTCATATTTATTTGAAGATTAATATATTAGTG
Organism: Danio kyathit; assembly: GCA_903798195.1. Lineage (NCBI taxonomy): Eukaryota > Metazoa > Chordata > Actinopteri > Cypriniformes > Danionidae > Danio > Danio kyathit. Next base: position 15,338,882 of record LR812526.1, on the reverse strand, counting down.
TTGCTCACAAATAGGTAATGGGTTGTATTCATATAAATATAAATCTACCTGAAATGCATTACAAGTCACTCTGAATATCACTCCATGATCTGAATGATCACTCCATGATCAAGAATGACCTTAAAATATGTGTTCAATTTTCATGTCAGTTTAGAACTGAAGAATGATTATTTAAATGAAACCTTAAAATGTAATCTTTTTTTAAAGTAAAACCACATTGTTGGAAAGATCTCTAAAGAGTGAACACAGGAAAATCCAGTCTTGAATGTTTTTTTGACAATGATATTACTGAAGTTATCTCTTTTAGATTAATAAAAAAATTATAATAATTCTCTGAAAATGACAAACAAACATAAAAACAACGACATAAACAAACAAAGACGTACAATTACACAATAAACGAAACAGAGTTTAATTATATTTTTGAATTAATAACTAATTTTTGGAAATCTAAATATTTATTTCTGAAGACAAAATCTAAACAACAACAACAAAATAGTACTCTAAATGTTTTTTCTCATGAATAAACGTTAGCTGTCATATGAAATTCTGGTTTTAATGCTGCAATGCTTCATGTTTAGCAACAAAATTCAATCTCAAAAGTGTAAGAGTTGGAGAAAATGCTAAATATACACTGATCGGTCACTTTATTAGGTACTAGTATCGGGTTGGACCCCATATTGCCTTCAGAACTGCCTTAATCCTTTGTGGCGTAGATTCAAAAAGATACTGGAAATATTCCTCAGACATTTTGCTCCACATTGACATGATATCTATGATGTGAATCTCCCGTTCCACCACATCCCAAAGGTGCTCTATTGGATTGAGTTATGGTGACTGTGGAGGTCATTGGAGTACAGTGAACTCATTGTCATGTTCAAGAACCCAGTCTGAGATGATTCGCTCTTTATGACATGGTGCGTTATCCTGCTGAAAGTAGCCACCAGAAGATGGGTTAACTGTGGTCATAAAGGAATGGACATGGTCAGCAACAATACTCAGATAGGCTGTGCCGTTGACATGATGCTCAATTGGTACTAATAAGCCCAAAGTGTGCCAAGAAAATATCCTCCACACCATTACACCACCACCAGCAGCCTGAACCGTTGATAGAAAGCAGGAGATTCCTTCCTTCATGTTGTTGACGCCAAATTCTGACCCTTCATCCTAATGTCGCATCAAAAATCGAGACTCATCAGACCAGGCAACGTTTTTCCAATCTTCGATTGTCTAACTTTGGTGATGCTGTGTGAATTGTAGCCTCAGTTTCCTGTTCTCAGCTGACAGGAGTGGCACCCGGTGTGGTCTTCTGCTGCTGTAGCTCATCCACCATAAGGTTGGGCGAGTTGTGTGTTCAGAGATGCTCTTCTGCATACCTCGTTTGTAACGAATGGTTATTTGAGTTACTGTTGCCTTTCTATCAGCTGGAACCAGTCTGGCCATTTTCCTCTGAACTCTGGCATCAACAAGGCATTTGCGCTCACAGAACTGCCGCTCACTAGATATTTTCTCTTTTTCAGACCATTCTCTGAAAACCCTCGAGATGGTTGTGTGTGAAAATCCCAGTAGATCAGCAGTTTCCGAAATACTCAGACCAGCCCGTCTGGCACAAACAACCATGCCAGGTTCAAAGTCACGTCAAAATCACCTTTCTTTCCCATTTTGATGCTCAGTTTGAACTGCAGCAGATCGTCTTGATCATGTCTACATGCCTAAATACATCAAGTTTCTGCCATCAGCCTGTGGCTGATTAGAAATTTGCGTTAACGAGCAGTTGGACAGGTGTACCTAATAAAGTGGCCGGTGAGTGTATATAGAATAGTTAATATCTCCAAAAATAAATAACTGCAAAAGAACCTAAAATAAATAAATAAATACACTGAAAAAAAATTGCTCATCTCAACTTACACAAATTAAACAGTATGAAAATATTGAATTAAACTTTGTATAACTTAAAAAACAAGTTAAAGAAACATAAAAATATTAGTCTTTACTTTTTTGTCATTAAATCTCTTATTTTTATGTTTAATTTTAGGGTCTTAAAATAAAACTTAAAGCATTGTTCCATTGCTAAAACTATGACATCCTTATAAATCTATATGTATCTCCTCCTAGACAGAATGGATGCGAAGGAGTTATGAGACTTAAAATTCGAGAGTAGAAATTAGTAAAAGTGAAAAACCAACATGTTGTTAATAGAGTGATCTTCTCATTTAGTTCAAGACTGTTTAGTACAGGGGTGTCCAAACTTGGTCCTGGAGGGCTGGTGTCCTGCATAGTTTAGCTCCAACTTTCTTCAACACACCTGCACAAAAGTTTCTAGTATACCAAGAAAGAGCTTGATTAGCCTCTTCAGCTGTGTCTGATTGGGGATGGAACTAAACTCTGCAGGACACCGGACCTCCAGGAACAAGTTTGGGCATTTTTAGTAGATAATAGGTGTGTTAGTATTTGTGTACATCGAGAGTTAACTCTACCAAGAGCTTGTGTGTTAAATCAGACATGGTGACCAGGTGAAGATGATGTAGTGGTTGAACTGGGCTTGATGAAGTCTGTAATGCTGTATTAGGATCTGGTACCTGCTCTAGAGCTGCTAGATTTGTCCTGAGAGCATCGTTCTCACTCAGCATGCTCTCCACCTGCTCCTGACTGACCGCGCTCTGACACGCGACCTGCAGCTCCGCCACACACACAACACCAGACAGAGACAGAGAGAAAATGGCCAACAAAGAGAGAAAAGCAACACCAAATGAACGAGCGAAAGAATAAACAACAAATGAAAGATTGCATGAAAGAACAAATAAGCAGGCAGCAAAAGCATTATGATTTAAAAATTGAGAAAAGAAATTATGAAAAGTAATGCAAATAAAATAATGCAAATAAAAAAACAAAACAAATTCCAATAAAAAAGGTCAAAAGGAGATAGAACAAAAATGTAAAAATAAATAAATGAAGAACAAAACCAGAAAAGAATGAGAAAAAAAAATCAAAACCAAAACAACAACAAATGAAAAAAAAAAAAAAAAATGAGGACATTAACAAAAAAATATTAACAAAATAACATAATTATGTTAAAATAAAAATAATTAAATATTAAATATTAATATGAGAAATAAAACATTAAAAAGTGAAAAAAGAACAAATACATAAAAGCCAGATAGCAAGAGAACAAAATAAAGAGGAAAATGAGGGTATGAACAAAACAAATCAAGAGTAAAAATTAAATATAAAAAAATTAAGGAAAATATAAAGACAAATTAAAGCAAAAATACAATAAAAGAACGGCAAAATATGAAAGCAAAAACACATATATATATATATATATATATATATATATATATATATATATATATATATATATATATATATATATATATATATATATATATATATATATATAATTAAAACAATTGAACAAGAAAAAAAAGAGAAAATGAACAAAAAAATAAAGAAAGAAAAGAATGAAAAGAGAAAAACAGAATATTAATAGAAAAAAAGGGAAAATAAAAGTAGAAATAAAAACAAAACAATTGAAAAGACAAGAGTGAAAAAGAGAAAATACAGAATATTAAAAGAAAGCAGAGTAAAAAAAGAAGAGAAAAAAACAGAGAAAAAGAGAAAGGAAAAAGCAGGAAAATAAGAAAAATATCAAACAATTAAACAAAAGAAAAGAGTGAAAAAGAAAAGAAAAAGTACAGAGAAAATGAAAAGAAAGATGGAAAAAGAAAGAAAAGAAAAGGAGAAATACAAAAAAGTAAAACAATTGAACAAAAGAAAAGTGAAAACAACAGAAAATTAAAAGAAAGAAAAGAGTGAAAGAGTAAAAGAACAGAGAAAAAGAGAAAGGAAAAGGCAGGAAAATCAGAAAAATATCAAACAATTGAACAAAAGAAATGAGAAATAAACAGAAAAAAGAAAGAAAACAGTGAAAAGACAAAAACAGAAAATTTAAATGAAAAAGGAGAAAAGAAAAAGACAAAATGTAAAACAATTGAACAGACGAAGAGTGAAAAAGAGAGAAAACAATAGAAAAAAGAAAAGAAAAAGAAGAAAAATAAAACAAAGAAAAGAGTGAAAAAAGATAAAAAAAAAACATAAAGAAAAGAAAAAAGAAAAGTAGAAAAATATGAAAAATGTAAAACAATTGAACAAACAAAAAGAGTGAAAAGGAGAGAAAACAGAAAATAAAAGAAAAAAAGAGAAAGGAAAAAGATGAAAAATGTTAAATAATTGAACAAGAGTGGGAAAAAGATAAAACAGAGAAAATAAAAGAAAAAGGAAAAAGCAGAAAAAGAAGAAAAATGTCAAACAATTGAACAAAAGAAAAGAGTGAAAAAGAAAAGAAAACAACAAAGAAAAACAAAAAAAAGAGTGAAAAGGAAGAGAAAAAACAGAAAAAAGAAAAGTAGATAGATGTGAAAGATAAATGAAGACACGTCCAGCAGCATTGAGTGATTGTAGTAGAAGCATTGCAGCAGATGAACACAGTCAGAATAAACCCAGAGAGAGTGAATGAGAAAAGACAGAAGGAAAAAAAGGGAAGCCCACAACAAGTGAAAAGGAGAGAGAAGAAAACAGGCCGAGTTAGAAACTCCAGGTCGAACAGAACAGACCCAGTCAAGCAGTTCAGAACAGAAAACAGAATAAGCAAACTCTTCATCTTATCTGCCCGCTGCTCATTAGAGGCAGCGCTTTAATTAAGATTTCTGACCTCACAGAGAAACTGAAAGACTTTTGTGATGGCAGGACCTGCAGTATAGGGCCATAGAAAAGCGGCCCTTCCCTCAGGGGCCCCGTGCGGAGCCTGTGTGGCCCTAAGTCACCTGCACTGAGCTCCGCTAATCCTTAATTACTCAGCCGATCCAGAGCACCGCCATCCATAAACGCTCAATTAAACAGGCTGCTCTCTGGGTAATTATAAACTTCTAGAAACTTCTACTTAAGCCCAAACAGTTCGCTATCAGCAGAAAGAGAGCGCTGGGTCACAGTAAAGAGCTCTCCTGGTTCGTATTAAAGGGACGGTTCAGCCAAAAAATTATATCCAGCACAGTTTAATCAACCTCATGCTGCTCCAAACCTGATTTACTTGAGGTAAAAAAATTACTTGGTGTGTAATATAGTTTTAAATGTGCAATGAAAGTGGAAAATGGATTACAAACTAGATTTCAGTTCTTCTGAATTCGTATTTTTACACATTTAGCTGCATTTACACTATAGATCTTGATGGTCAATTTTCCCCCACTGAAGCCAAGCAGGGCTGTGCCTGGTCAGTACCTGGATGGGAGACGGCTAGGTTGCTGCCAGAAGTGGTGTTAGTGAGACCTGCAGGGGGCGCTCAACCTGCGGTCTGTGTGGGTCCTAACACCGCAGTATCGTGAAGGGGACTCTATACTGCTCAGTGAGCGCCGTCTTTCGGATGAGACGTTAAACCGAGGTCCTGACTCTCTGTGGTCGTTAAAAATCCCAGGATGTCCTTCGAAAAAGAGTAGGGGTTTAACCACAGCATCCTGGCCTAATTTGCCCACTGGCCTCTGTCTATGGTTTCATTGTTTACCGGTACTATGGTAGTATCGCAATACTATGGCTCCAAAATACTGGTGGTGCCACTCTAGTTTGCAAACGGTAGTATAGTCATTAATGGTTTATCTACAATAGATAACATTGCATGTAAAGTCACTAAAATGCTCACGTTTGTGCAACATTAGATCATTTTATTTTAATAGTCTGTGGAGCCCTTTAAGGTTGCAAAACTGTGTAGAATGTGCGCCTTTTATGGTAGCCATTTTCTAATGTTTCAGTTCGAACGCACATCTAAATCGGTTCATTTCTGTTCCTGTTAATAGGATTTAGTAGCTACAACAACTGTAGCAATCTCTTTTAAACAAAAAGAATTAATACATTTTAGGTGAAGTGAGGTACAAATAATACTTTTTGGCCCTAAAGGAATTATAAGTTAAATTAAAGTAGGCTTATTATAACATAAAATATAGTATTTTTGACAATTTTCTTTATAACACGAGTTATGAATTACAGTATCACAATACTACTTGGTATCGTGATACTTCAGCTGGTATAGTATCGTAAGATTAATTAATGGTACTGTCCATCATGGCCTCCTAACCATCCCCATATCATAATTGGCTTCATCACTCTGTCTCCTCTCCACCAATCAGCTGGTGTGTGGTGTGCGGTCTGGCGCAATATGGCTGCCGTCGCATCATCCAAGTGGATGCTGCACACTGATGGTGGATGAGAAGATTCCCTTCAAAAATGTGCAAAGTGCTTTGAGTGTCCAGAAATGCGCTATATAAAATGTATGGAATCATCATGTTTTAAAAGTGATTCGTATATGATACCTGCATTTACACTGCACACACATAGATTCAATGAGTCGGGGAAAAAACAAAAACAAAGAGCTCTTTGTTGACAGCTGATTTTACAAATAGAACATTAAAGTCAATTAAAACAAAAAGCAATTATGCTGCAAAATGGATGACCGTGCAATCAAATAACAATTTGTCCATCTGAGGTGTTCCTTACAGGATTATTAAAGGTAACTAAAACTTAAAACCAATAAAAACTAAAACCACTTCTGCTATTTATGCATATAGACCATTTCAATGTGGTCATGTCATTGGCCCATGAACATTTCCTGCTTGCTATCAAACTATTTCATAACTGTAACAAGAGGCAATTCAATCATAACTTAATGTTAAGACAGCTATCATAACATTATTTATCAATATGTGGCTCTTTTTGGATTCTCAGAAGCTATATAGAAATTAAGTGTAAAACAGGAAATATGTTGGGACCATTGTTTTTGTTTACATCCCTCTTAATTGTCTATATAAACATGCTGAATAAAGTGAAACAAAACACAGTAAAGAAATAAAAATATATATGTTTATAATTATTTCTCTCTTTTACAGTTACCTTTATGCAAATAACCTGAAAAGATTTTAAAACCTATATTTAAACAAACTGGGCAGCAGGTGGCACAGTGGGTAGCACAATCTCCTCACAGCAAGAGGTCACTGGTTCGAGCCCCGGCTGGGTCAGTTGGCATTTTTTGTGTGGAGTTTGCATGTTCTCCCCGTGTTCGCGTGGGTCTCCTCCGGTTTCCCCCACAGTCCTCAAACACATGTGGTATAGGTGAATTGGGAAGGCTAAATTTTCCATAGTGTATGAGTGTGAATGAGTGTGTATGGGTGTTTCCCAGTGATAGATTGCGGCTGAAGGGGCATCCGCTGCGTAAAATGTATGCTGGATGAGTTGGCGGTTCATTCCGCTGTGGCGACACCAGATTAATAAAGGGACTAAGCCGAAAAAAAATTAATGAAATTTAGAATTTAGAAAAGTAATGAATTTAAACAAACTGACTTTAACTAAAATAAAATAAAAAAGGCAAAAATATATAGAAATTAATACGAATTACAAAAAAAGTTATATAGTATGTCGATGATGCCAAAATAACAATGGTTTTTCTAACAAGTTAAATGATTTCAGTGGACTCGGAATATAAAGCAAATGTTCTATGAGTTAGTTTCATTACACAGATTTCTAATATTATTAATATTATAATATCATTAATATATATTTTTGGAGCACACAATCATGTTACCATCAGTGATTGGAATAACGGTGCTATAAATAAACGGCGTTACTAACAGCGATACTTTTTTCAGTAACGAGTAATCAAATTAATTAATGTTTCCCCTGTTACAATCCCGTTACTGTTACTGCCAATAAAATGTGCATTACTATATTTGAGAACACTGAAGTGGTTTTCATGCGAGCAGCGTCTCTCTCAGCCATAGAACCTCTCTTTCTCTGGGGTGGGTGTGCGTGTTCGGGGCGAAACACATAACCAACCAGTGATGATGATTGGTGTGTCTGTGAACGTGGTGTAACTGAGAACGTGATGATTGGCTTAGATAGAGTACATTTCCATCAAGCACACACACAGTCAGTCGCACACACCAACGACCAGGAGTCAGACTGATGGCAAATCCAACAAGTTCAAAGGTAGCTTTTGAAAACTAGAAATATAAGCGTAAAAGATACAAAAGAGTCTCTCTGCGTCTGTGACAATTAATTCTAATCTGATAAAGCACCTCACGTCGTCACATGCCGCCGCAAAATTAGTGGCTAAGAATGCAAGTGATAACGTGTGCTCTGCTACCAAAGGAGGAGACAAAGCCACGACGTCAAGCAAATAAAACTTGATTGTTCTCCACCGCGAACTTATTACTCAGATAGAATTAAACAAAATAATTCAGAAAAAAGTTCTAAACCATCTATTGTGTTTTCTTGTGCAACTACAGTAATGATAATAATTATAATGATATGTTGAATTTGATGATTGTATCTCACATTGTCCCTTAACAAAATTAAAATAGTGTAGATTAGAGTACAGCGTATTATATTTATGTTATAGTCATTTGACAAATTAAATTTTTTTAAGTAGCACAATAGTTACTTTTCCTGGTAATTAGTTACTTTTATAATTATGTAACTCAGTTACTATTTGTGAGAAGTAACTAGTAACTATAACTAAACGTGCCCAACACTGGTTAGCATAACATATCATTTGTCATCATCATTATTTTTATATAGAGAAAGAAAAATGTACAGGAAATTCTGCTAAACTGCTTCTGTTAATGCTTAAAGTAAGTCAAACATTCTAACAAAGCATTGGAATTAAATAATAGTAAATAATTTAAAACTGAACTTTCCTTTCAGGTTGAACAAACAGAATAATTAACTTTAGAACTGAAAAGAGCTTTCCAAGCAAAGCTGCAAACAAAAACAAGTAAATAATCATAAACCAGAATCCTGCCATTAAAAAAAAAGACCAATTTCCAATTATTTGATTTTTTTTTTTTTACAGCAAAACAATAAAAACGTAATTGTGTTTCACACTGATAACAATACCCGCATGAGCCTTTTTACGGTTTATTTAATTGAATCTGTAGGCCCTATTATCATTAAAATCTCAGTCAATTTATGCAAATTAACTGTCTGCTTTCTTTCATTTATAAGCCTGTTAGTAAACAGTGAGCCAGCAGATGCGGAAATTGCAGATTAATTCTCTGGAGATGCACTAATGACCATCTGTGATGGAATAAACATTAAAAGAAATGTAAATGGAACATTTTAACCGACAATCAATCTTCTACGTGCTTCTATTAGTGCCTTTAGCCATGTTTAGAATGGAGTGCTAGCACAATGTGCAGTTTATACTAAATTTAAAGTGCCCTTTTTATGCTTTATGGGTATTACCTTTCATATTTTGGCAGGTAAACAGTCTGCTAAGTGTGAGATAAAATTAGTTATTTGAGAAAAAAAAAAAAAAGATTCTGAACTGATGCCTGAAACTTTATAAACCAAAATAGTGTCAGTCTATATTATTCATTGGCTGCACACGAACTACTTTGACCTTCAAACAATGCAGTTGAACCAAGGGTCTGAAAGAGACTGGCTCATATTCACGTCTAAAAAATGCTGCATTGAGAAAAGACTAATGCTGCAAATACAAACAGGTAGATGCCACAAACATTAGCTTTCTGGTGTTTTGCATTGCATTAATTTAGTTGTTTATTTAGTTAATTGAACTAAAGTCATTCCTAGTTCCAGCAAAGCGAACAGACAAAAGAAAGCAGGTATTTTTCACTAATGATTCTAGGACAGGGGTGGGCAAACTCGGTCCTGGAGGGCCGATGTCCTGCATAGTTTAGATCCAACTCTAATCAAACACACCTGAACATGCTAATCAGTGTCTCCAAGATCACTAATTATCAATAAGCAGGTGTGTTTGATCAGAGATGGAGCTAAACTGTGCAGGACACCGGCCCTCCAGGACCGAGTTTCCCCATCCTTGTTCTAGGAACTGTGAAAAAGTTTCTCCATTGTGAAATCAATGTGAAAGCTTACCATTAAGGTTTATATTACTGTGCTTAAAAATGATGTAAATCAGATATACAAATGAGTATTATTTTATGACGTGATGTGAGTGGCTGGCCAATCACAAAAGAATGGGTCACCTGACCAATCAGGCTCTCAGAAAGGCAGGGTTTAGAGAGACAATCCTTGAACAAACATTTTCAGACACTGTGATGAAAAAGATTATATTTCAGTGTATATTATGACAAGTTTTATATATATATATTTATTTACATTGTTTACATTACATTGGATGGATGTAATCTTATTGTAGAATATATAAATTAACATGACCAGGACACTTTAAGGGTTTACTCACACTAAGCTATCCGAACCGAGCCCAGGCGCATTTCCCGGTTCATTTAACAAGTGTGAGTGCTCCGAATCATGCCTAGGAGCGGTTCAGTTGGCCGGTCCTGGCCTGGTTGGAAGAGGTGTGCCAGATCGCTGTCGGTTGGGCTTTTGGCAAAGTGAGCCTGAGAGCGAAACTAAAGACGCAATGTCACTCGTTTCATATAGATTAATCATTCTTACTTTTCAATGAACGCAAACTGTCATACTTTTTTAAAAGACGCAAAGCCCTCGCTGCACATCAGCTGCACCTTCAGCAAACCTCCTAATACCTGCAGGTCAAGGACTTTATGAACATTTATGAGCTTCAAAAGTGCTGGGTCTGTTCAGCAAAATATTTGACTGCATCCCAAACGACTAAAACGATATAACTAAAGCAATCTCCACTATTGAGCGAGAGCACTTCTCTTTCTGTTAAACTGAACAGTTGATGACGCAAGCGTGCTCAGGTTCGGTAGGTAAAGATGCAGTGTGGGTGCAGGCTGTCGGGTTCAAGGCAACCGTGCCTAGTGAGAGTACGCCCTAAAACTACATATGACCACTGCATGATTAAATGACGGTCACATAATTAAGAAATTAATGTTCATTTCACAAACTTTTTTTCCTTCTTATTCATTTATCATTCTCTGGAAAGACAAAGTCAAGTGAAAATAATAAAAAATAAAATACTGGTAGGCAGTGATGAGGGTAACTCATTAACACGAGTAATAATAATTTGAATTTTCTAAGTAACAAGTGAAGTAATGCATTACATAAAAAAAATATTAAGTAATATAATTTGTTACTTTTTTTAAAAAAAAATGCAATGCCAGTTACTTTTTAGTTTAATTTGCTTTAAAAAAATTAATTGCTGAATTAAAATTAAGGTGGTCACGTTGAATCAAGTACTCAATAAGAGAATGCACTCCCTGCAGAAGCAGACAGAAATGAAAATGGCAGGCCAAAGCCTTACATATCTGTGATGGAAGTATTCTCACACACATTGAATAAAAGGAAAAGGGGATTGTCTGAATGGACAGTGATTTTACTTAACTAATAACACAAAAAAGTACAAAAGAAGCAAACACATAGTTTTAACTTTCAAAAATCTGTATATATGGCACGAATAGCCCTGCGGTCAAGAAGTTCTCAGAAGGTAATATTATCGTCAATTTTTTTTTTTTAATGTGCTTTTGAAAAAGTAAATGATGATTATAAAGTGCATTGTTATTGCAGAACTCCTCAATTAACAATAATAAATAAATAATAATAATAATAATAATAATAATAACAATAATAACAACAACAACAACAATAATAATAATAATAATAATAATAATAATAATAATAATAATAATAATAATAATAATAATAATAATAATAATAATAATACAAAAACTGCAAGTCCTTAAGAGATCTTGCCTCATCCAGGTAAGAAAAAGTAATGCAAAAGTAACCCAAAAAGTACTGTAATGCATTACTTACCATAAAAAGTAACTAAGTAACGTAGCTAGTTACTTTTTTAGGGAAGTAACTCAATATCGTAATGCATTACATCCAAGAGTAACTTTCCCCAACACTGCTGGTAGCATCTGAATATATTTAAAAAGTAATCTGGATGTGACGGTCACATAAATCAGAGGAAGGAAGACACGGCTACCTGATCTTTGAGAGCATGGATGGCCATCTCATGCTCTTTCTGTTTACTCTGCAACTGCTCCTTAAGTTCGCCCACATTCTGAAATCACACACACACACACACAAACTGTCAAGCAGGAAGATTCAATGCATTTTTAGCATGACAGTGATGGATGCAGCAGTGTGTCTACGCTCCATTAATCTCTGCAGATGTGCCTCAGTGCCAGAGTCTGATCCTGAAGCACTGACTGCAGTCTTTAGTCCACTCCCAAGGGTTTGCAAATGTTTATCATCATACTCCCTCAGAGGCCATCCATCGATTGCCCTCTGAGATGTGCAACAAATGGGGTTTAGTGCTGCAGATTTTGGCAGGGCGGGCCAGAGCGGATCTCACCTGGTTGGCGGCCATTAAATCTGTCTGCAGTTTCTGCACACGAAGGTTTATAGATTTGAGCTCCTCCTCTTTCCTCTGTTGGATCTCATCAATTTTAGTCCTGTAGAAAGAAAAACATGGTAGGCTATTAGAAGTTTGAAATGACTAATGTGTTGCATGGTATACTTCCAAACAATGCAAATTGGTTATCAAATTAAAATGACAAATTTAGCAAAAAGGTTGGAAATTAATGAGGAATTAAGACAAAATTACACCAAAATGTACCTAAAATTATTGATAAAATTGCCATGCACAATTAAATACATGTTAAATGTTAAAATGGATGAAACTGATGTAAAATCTTTAACATTTAAGAGATAGTTCACCCAAAGCTGGAAATCCTGTCACCATTTACTCGCCCATTTACTCGTTCTAAACCTGTTGGTCTTTTTTTCTTCTGCTGAACACAAAAGAAGATCATTTAGAGAAAGCTGAAAACCTGTAACCATTGACTTCTATAGTATTTGATTTTCCTATTGATGCCAATGGTTACAGGTTTTCATCTTTCTTTAAAATATCTTCTATTGAGTTTAACAGAAGAAAGAAACTCATAAACATTTGTAACCACTTGAGGGAGAGTAAATAAATACATTTTCATTTTTGACTGAACTATCCCTTTAAATCTGCCCACATAGCATCACATTTCTTTCTCTTTTTTGCAGCAAAGTTTGTTCTCTCATTAAACACATTCCTAGTCTCAAACCTTGTAAGTAAAGTATTGCATTCATCCTAAACCGATGAAAAAGGGGAAACACTTTAGTTTAAGTACCCATTCCAACTATTAACTACTGGCTTATTATAGTGCCTGGCTGTCATTAAGATAATGACTGTTTATTAGAACTTATGATCTTATTAGATTGTATGATCTTATTCTATCCCTAATCCAACCCATCTCAGAAAATAAAAGATTGTTCTATCATTAAAAACATTCCTAGTCTCGAACCATTTCCTATTGTTTCAAGTAAAGTATTGCATTCATCCTCAGGTAAAAAAAAATGTGAACACCTTAGTTAAAGTACTGATTCACACTATCAACTACTGACTTATTACCTGTGTATTATTAAGATATTGGCTGTTTATTAGTATTTATAAAGTATGAATTTATTCTACATCCTTAATCCTACCCATCTACAGTCCTACTAACTATTAATAAGCAGCAAATTAGTTGTTTCTTGAGCTAAAAGCAGTGCTTAATTTGAGCTGATTAATTGTAATTGATCCGGCATTAAGTTCTGCACGGTGAACACCTGCATGTGTGTGTGCGTGTGTGAAAGAGAGAGAATGTGAATGAGTGCAAGCGAAGGTGAAAGCGTACACCAGTAGTCACCATGCGCAAATTAAAGCAAAAGTCATGTTTAACTATTGGCCCGCAACATTATTTTCCACCAATCATCTTTCTTACGTTTACAATCACTCTCATTGGTTGGTGATTATTGTTTCGCGTGCAGTGAGCAGCGAAAATAAATAAATGGCAAATGGCCTAAATAATATTTGTGGCCTGCCTAAATAGTATTTGTGTTTTCAAAATGGAAAAGAGGCAGTCAAGCATATTTAGTTGGTTTAAAACAGCAGGTAAATATGATAATGAGCCTGATCGAAGAGATCTAGAGAAGGTGGAACTGTGTCCCTGGATCAGGATAGCGGGAGACAGAAGCAAAGCGATCAAGTCAGCCAGACAACATGACGGAAGAGGTAACTGTGGGCTATTCTTGAAGATTAGACTGAGTAAGTCATTTCATTATCTTTTTTTCACTTGGAAGTGAACTGAATGTCAGTGGTTTTTGTGAACTGAATAGTGTCGTTTCATAAGATTTATGTTTCTAGCTGCATGTTTGTTTTTATCCATCATTGACCCATAACGTTATATGGCACAAAATAATTAAAGACTGCTCAGAAATGTGATGCTCTTTTATTTGCGCTATCACCTTTTAATGGGGTCATGTTCCGGGAAAACTGAAATTGTGTGGGGGATGTCGGTCACGGTAACTTTTATTTCCGGGTTTTGTTCCTGAAATTATTCATTTACAATTTAAGCACTGGCTTAATGGTTTGTTAATAGTGAGAATTGCACATTAAAATTAAGTGTGGCCAAAGAAATAAAGAAATAAACGGAACATACATTTTACAAGTGTTCATTATAGCTTATTAAATTAAGTTTTATATGTTTCAAAAAGCACAACATAAATAATAAACTGGATCTATTTAATTAATCTGTAAAAACCATACATCTACTCTTAATTCTTCAGGCTTCAGTGCGCATCTCTTGATTTTTAGGTTTGGATTATTTGGTTGTCCCAGTAAAAACATGAATCAACGGCTGTGAAATACAGCATAAGTACTCTGTAAGATAATTTTGCAAAGCTAAAACTCATCTGCTCATATCGTTATATTTTATTTTATATTATTTAATATACATTAAATTAAATGTGGCTAAAGAAATAAAGAAATAAATGGTACATACATTTCACGAGTATTCATTATGGCTCATTAATAGAAGTTTTAGATGTTCTAAAAAGCACAACATAAATAATAAATGAACTGGATATATTTAAGTAATCTGTAAAAACCATACATCTACTCTTAATTCTTCATCCAGTCAATCTACTAGAGCGTATCTGTTGATTTTATTGGTTTGGATTATTTGGTTGTACCAGTGAAAACATTAATCAACGCCTGTGAAATACAGTACATGTACTATGTAGTATAATTTTGCAAAGCTAAGATTCATATCGTATGATGAATATCGTAAAATTCAAATGCTCATATCG
This sequence comes from Danio kyathit, assembly GCA_903798195.1. Classification (NCBI taxonomy): domain Eukaryota; kingdom Metazoa; phylum Chordata; class Actinopteri; order Cypriniformes; family Danionidae; genus Danio; species Danio kyathit. Next base: position 15,323,771 of record LR812526.1, on the reverse strand, counting down.
TTATATTTTATATACATTAAATAAAATGTGGCCAACGAAAAAAAGAAATAAATAGTACATACATTTCTAGATCTATGTTTTAAAAACACACACACACACACACACACACACACACACACACACACACACACACAACATGGACAGTCCCTGCTGAGCTGCTCTGTTGGGTTTGTCTCTCTCACCTGCTGTCATTGTAAAGTACTTCCTTCTCGACTTGTAGCCGCTGGAAGCTATAAGAGAAGAATAAAGAGACTTGAATCCTCAATGGCCCTAAAAAAAGCCGCACACAGCAGTGATAAATAACAGGCAGTGTCTCCTGATTGGGGAGACTTCCCTGTATTGAGCAGAGGGATGTGGAGAGGAGTCAGTGCAGTGTGTGCTGATCCAGCATCTACAGCCAGTGCCAGCTAAACACGTTCACGTTCAGACTCATTACACTGACATAGTGAGTCGCTCAGCAACAGGATGGAAACCCAAGTGGTGATGTCATTATGTTACGACCAGATTATTATTATTTTTTTTTTTTTTTGCTCCAAATGTGCAAGCAGCCACTATACATTTGTGTGTGTGTGTGTTCGTTTATTTTTGAGTATTTGTGAGAGTTTGTTTTTGTGTGTGCGTGTGTTTAATTATTTCGTGTGTTTGTTTGTGCTTGTGGGTAATTGCTTTGTGTGTGTGTGTATTGGTGTTAGTGTGTGTTTGTGTGTTAATGTGCATGTTTGTTTTGTATGCTTGTTTGTGTGCGTGTCTGTGTTTGTGCAATTGCTTGTGCGTGTTTGTTTTTGTGTGTGTTTGTGCAATTGTGTGTGAGTGTGCTTGTTTTTTCGTGTGTATTGGTGTGTGTGCTTGTTAGTGTATGTGATTGTTTTGTGTGTGATTGTTTGTTTGTGCAATTGTTTGTGTTTATTTTTGCACGTGTGCGTGTGTGTGTGTGTGTGTGTGTGTGTGTGTGTGTGTGTGTGTGTGTGTGTGTGTGTGTGTGTGTGTGTGTGAGAGAGAGTTTGTTTTTGTGTGTGCGTGTGTTTAATTATTTCATGTGTTTGCTTGTGTCTGTGTGTGTAATTGTTTTTGTGTGTGTTTGCGTGTGTAATTGATTTGTGTGTGTGTGTGTGTGTGTGTGTGCATTTGTTTTTTATGGTTGTTTGTGTGCGTGTCTGTGTTTGTGCAATTGCTTGTGTGTGTTTGTTTTTTTGTGTGTGTGCGTGTGTGGGTGTATATTTTTTGTGTGTCTCTGTGCGTGTTTGTGCAATTTTGTGTGAGTGTGCTTGTTTTTTCATGTGTGTTGGTGTGTGTTTGCTTGTTAGTGTATGTGATTGTTTTGTGTGTGCGTGTTTGTTTGTGTAATTGTTTGTGTGTGTGTGTGTGTGTGTGTTTGTTTGTTTTAATTCAGCAGATCTCTGTTTCAGAGATGTACACACACTGCACCACAATGATCACTGCACCACAATGATCTACAAACAGACACACTGTACTGTACTAATAGCTCATGCATCACATGTGGACGACAAAACTCCCACGGGGAACAAAAAACAGGGATAAGAATTTGGGCAGTGTTCGTTATGGCTCATGTTTAGGTGATCACTTTTTAAACGTTTCAAAAAGTTAAAAAAAATAAAAGGACTCCATGTACGTAACTTTTTAACTGTAAAAATCATACAGGGAGGGAAATAAGTGTTGAACACCACCATTTTTCTCTGAAAACATATTACTAAAGGTGCTGTTGACTTGAAATTTTTAACGGATGTTAGTAACAACCAAAAAAAATCCATATATGCAAAGAAAACAAATGTAATTAGTTTACAAATTAAGTTATGTGTAATAAATGAAACGACACAGGGAAAAATTATTGAACACATGAAGAAAGGAAAGTGTAGAAAGGCAGTGAAAGCCCAGACAGCAGCTGAAGGGGCCGATCACACCGAACACGATTTTCCGTTGTTGACTAGAAAAAAAGAAGTGCGGTGGGCTTTTTAATTCCCTAAGCAACGACTGAATCAGCTGCATATTGTGCTTGCTGCTGTTGATATTGGTATAATTTTAGTATTTAATAATATTGTGAAATTAAGGATTTCTGAGTCATACAGCACCGGATAACTCAAAACAGCAACCACTAGTCTCTCCTCCATCTTTAAAAGTCTCTGTAGTCGTCTTGACAACACAAACACTGCTCTCACCTCAACAGAAACCCTGCCTTGCTTTCATTTGATTGGAGAATGAAAAGACGCGATTGACGTATTGCAGTTGAAAAAAGTCAACTTTGAGCGGAAAAAGCGTGAGCGCACAGTGCGCAACGGCAAAAAGCGAGGCGCAGCAGGCGGTTAAAATGCTAGGTGTGCAGAGTGCATAAGCAGCGCGCAAAACGCTCGCAGCCGATAGTAAATCATTCAAAAAAGGCACCTCTCAACGCAAAAAGCGCATTCTGTGTGATCGGCCCCAAAATCTCTTAGTAGTTATTTAGCAACCCTCTGCCCTTCCTCAATGTAAAATAATATTAGCTGTATCAGTCCAACATCTACATTATCAGATGATGAAGATGAAACCAGGGTGGACATTTCAGCAGGATAATGATTCTCAAATGCGTTTGAGAGAAAGAAAATAAAGCTGTAGAATGGCCCAGCCAATCACCTGATCTGAATCCAATAGAAAATACAAAATAAAGATCAGATTTGATTGAAGAGATCCACAGAACCATCAAGATTATTACACTCTGTTGAAGTCTGTGATAAAAATCACACCTGAATAATTCATGTGACTTCATTCTCCATATGAGAGGCGTCTTTAAGCTGCCATCACCAAAAAAGCCTTTTATATAAAGTATTTTACCCAAATTTGGTTCAATTCCATGTAAACAGCTCCTTTACAAATATTAGGAAAAAAACATGATGTGTCCAATACTTATTTTACCCGCTGTACATCTACTCGTAGTATAATATACTTGGGTTCCAGTCAATCTATGTATACGTACATCTGTTAATTTCATTAATTTTGGATTACAGTATACTGTATGCATTATGTAGCATAATTCAGAAAAGCTAAATTCAAATCATTATATTCCTAATTTATACTCTGAAATTACACAATACTGTACATTCATTTTCCTTCAGCTTAGTCCCTTATTTATCAAGGATCGCCACAGCAGAATGAACCGCCAACTATTCTAACAAATGTTTTTTGCAGCGGATGCCCTTCCAGCCGCAACCCAGTACTGGGAAATTACACAATACAATTGAATTTAAAAAAAAAAAGCGGGTTGGATAAAATAAGTCTAAAAATCTGTATCTGAATCAGCTTGTAAAAAATAAAAAATAAAATACCGACAATTTAAATCAGCCATAAAAATCTGAAATATCTATTCATGTTAAGCTGCTTTGACACAATCTGCATATGAATAAAGATGAATTGAATTTAATGAAAAATCGAGAATGGCACATTACTATTTATATAGGGCTACTATACTAAAGAAAAGTGTACTGTAGACTCAAGTTAAACGGAGGACTGAGAGTCATTTATCTTGTGCCTGAAGTGGTAATGTGTTCAATGGAACATCATCCATTAATACTGTCGTTAACTTTCATTCCTCCATATTTCAGCAGGTTTCGTGTAAAATCCCTCCATCACTGTCTCGCTCAATTAATCATTGCTAGTTGCAGATTTACGCAGGTTTAAAAGGTGCACTCAGTCATCTCCCCTCATTAAAAAAGTTTGACCAATATAATGCTTTTAAAAACTCGCATAAGAATTCAGTTCTATCAGCAGTCTAATAGAAGCACTTTTATTTAACACAGACATACTGATATCAAAATAACGAGTTAAATACTATTCAGCTTTCTGTGAATAGAAACTTTTTCACAAGCATTAAATGAAACACAGATGACAGATGCATTCATATAATGGATTGTTTTGCTAGTCTGATATCACTAAATCACATCAGTTATCATGTTAGAATGCAAAAACATATCTTTAACTCTCATGATGCATCTACAGTATCTATCTATCTATCTATCTATCTATCTATCTATCTATCTATCTATCTATCTATCACAAAATTCAGCCCCAAGTGTGTCAGATATAGGGTAAAGTTTTTTTTTTACCTTTTAACTTACAGTACATATTGTAGTCCAAAATAACCCAAACACAAATCTTATAACATTTTTAACTGTTATACCACTTAATAAATAATTGTAAAGGTTGTTAAAGCATTTGCAAAATTTTGCAATGTGCTATTCAAAACTACATTAACCTTACAAATATTTTAATAGCTGTAAATAGAAAATGTCTTTGTATTTATTAGGTAATTTTTGGATCATGAATGTTTCACATTATGCAAAAATTACAAAAAAATAAAAATAAAAATAACTGCAGGTATAAATCGATAAGTGCTGAACATATTGTATCATCAAAACAACTATCACTTACCTCTCTTGTTTTTTCTTTAACTTATCAGTCAACTAATTTAAAACAGAAAAAAAATATTAATAACAATATCAACACTGGCATTTTTATTTGTGAGCACAAATAAAAACTGAAACGGACATGTGACACTTACTTTAGCATTTTCTTCTTGTAGTTTTGTAATTTCTGCCTGCTTGGAAATCTGGAGATAAAAAAACAACATCCATTTAACACACCCCTCAACTAACTTTTTGCCAAGGATTGAGTAATAAAGAGAAGCGTTTTAGTATTAGTACAGAATAAAAAAATATCACACAATCTGACAATTTAAAAAGAACAGAAGACAAATTCATTTTTAAGATTTAAAAAAAATAATATAACAAAACAATATATAAAAAAAATAATAATATGGGCATTACGGATTTTGAGATAGCTAAAAACAGTACAGAACAAAATATAATTCATTTATCATATTATCATATTATCATATTTAAAATTCATTTGTCAGTCTACTAGCAAAAAGGTTAATATTATTAAACTGGAAACAGAAAACAGCGCACACGCACGCGCACACACACACAAACATATATATATAAAATGAGGGTTGTAATGAAACATTTAGAATTGGAGAAAAACAGATTCTCCCTAAAAAAAGAAAGAAAATAAATTCTATAAAATCTGGCAACCTTTGATAGATTATTTTAAAGAGAATTAAATTCTGCAGGAAATATTTAAATTGAAGAGGATTAGACTAATTTAGATTAAGACGGAAGGTCAGCATTTTGCTTTTATTTTATTTTTTTTATTTTATTATTACTTTTATTTCTTGTTCTTATTGAATATTATTTTACTTTCAGGAGAATTGTTTTTTATATTTTACTTTGTAGGGGTGTAACGGATCACGGTTGAATGGAAAGTTGAAAGTTGTAGGCAGCAATTACATTATTTAAGCAATAGATGGCCATCACAAATGTGCCACTGAATAATTCTTCAAAAATGATCCATCTAGCAATGAAACGAAGTTAACAACTAAATCATTCATTGAAAATAAGACTAAAAATAAATATGGGTTGCACAATTCATAATTTTAAATTTATGCATTTAGCATTATCAGCAACAGCAGTAGTAACAGTAAATTTTTCACTGTACTGAATATTTTAAAATTTATTTTTAATAATTTCTTCATTTTATTTTGTTTTTAATAAAATCACAGGTTCTATGTTATGTTTGTTAAAACCAAAAGTTTCTTGCTGTACTGTTTTTCTTTTTTTTATTATTATTATTTTTTTCGGGGTTTTCACCTTTATTAGATAGGACAGTAGAGAGAATTGACAGGAAAGCATGGGGAGCAGAGAGAGGGGAAGGATCGGCATAGGACCGTGAGGTGGAATCGAACTCGGGTCGCCGTGAGCACCGGAGTGCATGTGTCGACGGACTAACCACTACACCACTGGCGTCGACTTGCAGTACTGTTTTTGTAATAAAAGGAAAGCAAATTACATTTGTCTCCTCCCCTTTTTGGCTGATTCGAAAAATGGTCCGATCCGTGACAAAAAAAAAAACGTAATGTGATGCGAACCGCGAGACTTGTGATCTATCTACTGTCAATTGTTGTGTATATGCATGTTGGACCAATTTTGTATGTCATTGTGTTTGAATGCAGCCCGGCTAGCTCAGTCGGTAGAGCATGAGACTCTTAATCTCAGGGTAGTAAGTTTGAGTTCCCAGAGATGGGTTGCGGCTGGAAGGGCATCCGCTGCGTAAAATCGTGCTGGATAAGTTGGCGGTTCATTCCGCTGTGGCGACCCCGCAAGGGACAAAGCCGACAAGAAAATGAATGAATGAATGAATTGTGTTTGAATGTTTAAAAAACAATAAAGGATGTTATAAAAATATACATTTAATTATATAATATTAAGATAATAATAAAATAAACAAATAACATACAAATTATATAATATTTAAACAAACAAAAGATAAAATAAAAAAATAAAAGATTAACCTGAAAATATCTAAAATATATACATTTTATTTAACTTTACAAAGTTTTAAAAATATATATATATATTTATTTATTTATTCTTCAATACATTCTACAATTTCCTTTTTCTCTCTCGAAAACATTTTACATGTTCAATCATAGATATGAATGTAATCTCTAGTGCAAGGTGAAAATGAATGTGTCCTAAATTAGCACCTTCGGTGATGGTAAAAATACACACTCATCAGCACAATTAATCTCAGCATTTTGTCCTTTTGTCTGTTTCCTGCTGTCCTGTGTCTTTAGAGGTTAAACGTGATGTTTTTACCTCTAGTGTCTGGAGTTGTTCCCTCAGTAAGCACTTTTCCTCCATTTCTGTTTGAAGCTTTAATGCCACCTCTGAAACCAAACGTTAACAGATATTAATACACCCAACACCAAAAATATCTTGGTTTTGACAAGTGTTCAACTGATGCCCAGTCAAACTCATAACATTGTGCTGCTATTTGAAGATCCAGAAGACAAAAAGAATCCCTGGTTCTACTCAGTTAACTCTTCAGTGAGTTTGATAAGGTCAACGCTTTAAAAGGAAGTTGTCAGAATAATGTACTCACCCCTCACTTCATTATCTCGCTTTTCTGGTTTAACACTTTGCAGATCGGCCTATAGGATACAAAAGGAGACAAAATAAAAAAAGGGATTTTAACACAAATTTATGTTTATACAAAAAAAAATGTGACATAAAAAGTCATAGTGATTAAATAAATATATATTGAAAGTAATGGCATCTTCAGCTTACTTTATGCATAATGAAACAAATGAATCCTGTTTACAGCTGTTTATAACAATAAGATCACCATTTTATGAACGTCTCCAAAACTTAAAGGTTATATTGCAGATATACGATTTTAGCACATCCATGCACTTTGTTTTTATTATGGTGTATCAAGATGTTCAAACTTTAAAAACTCATCCCAAGACCTGTTTTTCCCCTTCCCTGCGGGTTTGCATGAACAGACCCTTAAACAAGCAAAAGCATGCAGGCTGGGGGAAAATACTAACCAATAACCTTACAGCTTACTTTTTTGTTATCCAATGAAATTGAGAGAAAAATCTATTCCCATGCAACATTATTTCCCACTGGATATTCTGTTTCACTTGGAAATTGTGCCACATTGACTTTAGTCAATTGAGTTGTATAAACACTGTACATACAGTACTGTGCAAAACTCTGTACTAGCTTTGCTGAACAAAAACTTTTGCACAAAACAAAGTCAATCAGTCTCTTTATTATAAATAAACTGAAAATATAAGAAATATGTACAAAAACAACAGCACATTTCCTCTTCAAGCAAAGTCTATATTTAATGTGGCTCCCCTTGCTATAATTGTCCTGACATTTTCTGAAATAATGTGCTGTGTAATATCAGGCTTCTTTTAACTCTTTCCAGAGTTCTTCGTTAGATTTAGAGTGTCTTATCTTTCTCTTTCGGTCTAGGTGATCTAATACAGCATCTATAATATTCAGGTCTGGACCCTGTGGGGGCCATTTCATGACTGTCTGTGTTTCATCAGTTCAATTCAATTCAATTCATCTTTATTTGCATAGTGCTTATACAATGTAGATTGTGTCAAAGCAGCTTCACATGGAAGATTATAGTGAATTGAAACAGTGTCAGTTCAGTTTTCAGAGATTAAGTTCAGTTCAGTTTAGCTCAGTTCAGTGTGGTTATATAATCACTACTGAGAGTCCAAACACTGAATAGAAGACAAAAAGATACATCTTATATCAGCTGTTTTCTTTCTCCAACAAGGATTTCACTGCAATGAAAACTATTACCACTGAAGTCCTTTCCAGAGGTAATGGTATAATGGGTTAAAATCAGGCATGGGACAATAACCGTTTTTAATGCATACCGAGGTTTGAAAAATTTTCAGCTATACCGTTCCTACTGTATGTTTAAGATATTTTTATTTATGGTTTTTTTTTTTTTTCCCCCAAAGATGTTGTTTTAAATTGTGAAGAAATCTGTTTTTAACAAAAAAAAGGCAGCAGAAGTCAATTATTGATTTGAATTATTTAGCTTGACATGTTTACTGTTACAAAATATTTTAAATGTTTGTCAAAATAAAATATATTGTGTTTAAAGGTGAAAACAGTTTTGTTTTTTACCCAGAGATTCAAAAAGAATATATTTTAGAGCAGTAAACACAATACTGTGAAACCATGATATTTTTATCCAAGGTTATCATACTGTCAGAATCTTATATTACTCCATGACTAGTTAAAACCTATCTGTACTTTTCAACATTTACAATATTGCTATCAACACTGGTAGAAATGCAGTTCAAACCAGGACAAACAGACTCTCTCCAACAATTTATTTCACCATTCTTAAACAATTAAACCAAAATCATTTAAACTCTAAGCTAACCCCCATCCTAACAAACCATTCGTCAACTGAAAGATAATTTGTTCAACTGAACTGAACTTAATCTCTTAAAACTGAACTGACACTGTTTCAATTCACTATAATCTTCCATGTGAAGCTGCTTTGACACAATCTACATTGTATAAGCGCTATACAAATAAAGATGAATTGAATTGAATTCACCCTGTAATTTCAATTTAAAAAAAAAATACATGTGGTAAAGGTTTACATATATACATTTTACCATCAATAAAACAACAGATTTAATGTTGACCTAAAACTTTTGCAAACTACTGTAATTGTATAAAAAAACTGTATAATTGCATATAAAAAAATAAAACTGTATAAAGAATATTTATTATGTCGGAGGTGTGACAGTCAAACACCAGGCACCAGCTCACTGTCCTCACATTCCCTTTAGCTTTACTGGGCAGATCTCACAGAAAAAAGCTGATGGTGGTGTCTCTGCAATGTCTGGCCACAGTTCATGCAGCATCTGTAGCGTCTGCATTAAACATGACCTCAGAGAACTCCAACAAGCTCCTCCAGATGAAGAGTGCAGCACTGCGAAGCTGAATAATTGATTGCTTCTGAAACTCGACTGTTAGGATACTCTGACTGCAACTTGTTTACTTAAACTCAAACTCAGATTTTTAGCAAGTTGCTTAGGAATAGCAGACTGTTCAAAACTTGAAAATGACCACAAACATAACAAGACTCTTGACAACCACTCTGGCTTGCAGTGTAGACAGCTTGGCATCTAGGATTCTTGGTTTTGCTACACTATGATTTTTTTATTATTCTAGCAGAAGCTGTGGCCATTAAATTTAAATAGTCTCTCATTCTAAGAGCCAGGCTTACTAAAAAGTACAAATTCGTGAGATGCAGGGCTCCAGACTATTTGGTCGCATTAGGCAGCCTCTGTCCTGTCAGTGTGATGACACTTTGCTAGAGGTCACACTGGTTCCTCTACTGCAGTGTTTCCCCAACCCTGTTCCTGAAGGCACACCAACAGTACACATTTTAATCTCTCCCTAATCAAACACACCTAAATCAACTTATCAGAACATAAGACACCACAAACCTGAAGTTAATGGGTCAAATAAGGGAGACATTCAAAATATTTATTGTTGGTGTGCCTTCAGGAAGAGGGATGGGAAACACTGCTCTACTGAACTGATAAGCAATGACTAGGGCCAGACGGAATCTGCGGACGTTTTTTGCAATTTCTCCAGAGAATTTTGGTAAAAATCTGCGGATTTCTGCGGAATTATTTTGGGAGTCTCATAACTAAAACCTTAATATGTGAAATATGTGTAATTTAAAAACTGAATAAATTCAGATTTACACACATTTACTCAAGTAAATAAACAGAATTAATGGTGGGCTAAAATCTGCTGAAATCTGCCGAATTCTGCGGAAAATCCACAGATTTCCACAGATTTTTAGTCTATCATTGATTCTGTTTATTTACTTGTGTAAATTTATAATTATTCAGTTTTTTAATTCATTTGAGTAACATTGACTAATATGAAAATATTCATATGATTTATTTACAATACAGTTTGTAAAGTAATATTTTCTGTCTTTTAGTAGATTATTATTATATGAAAGACTTGATTTGTTTACCAAATAAGTGGATCTAATTGGATTTGCATTGTAAACATTAAATAAAAGTTAAAAAGGTATTATTTTTTATTTTATATATTAAGTTTTTAGTAATGATACTCCTAAAGTCATTCAGCATAAATCTGCAGATTTTTAACAAAATTCTGCGCAGAAATAGCAAAAAATGTCGGCAGATTTTGTACGGCCCTAGGAATGACATATAAATGGTGCGTATATGAAACTGCAAGCCACATCATTTATCAGCTCAGCTACAGGATATCAACTAGAGCAAATGCTTTTTGCTTACATTACCACTAAACAATGCGTTGAAGTCTGGATGTGGAAATAAATTTATGTATGCACTAAAATTTTGGCCGTGGAAACTTATCAGACAAAAATGGCATTTTTGTTTTTCGCACTAAGAGAAAAATGGTTAAAAATTTGAGCTGAAAAAAAAGCAGCAGTTTAAACTCATAGTCACTGCGTGGAGTAAATTGCTTTCACACCAGACATGGAAAGCAATGTGCTATAAAACCCATTCATTTCCGTAAAGCATACCGCCGACTAGTTTGCCTTGGTTAAAGTTCAAAACTCAATATTCTGCTCTGTAGATATTTCGCTCACGTAATCATATATATATAATCATATATCTATGCCTGAACAGTAAGTCCACTCAAATAAATATCGACAGTACATTTCTATGCAGTATACTTGTTCCTGTTCAATACATGTCAACACTGCTAAAATTATGCATCTCAACTCAACTTGTTTACGGTTTAGTTTTGTTTAAAAGTTACTTGGTTACATTTTAAAAGTCTTACATAATTACTATAATTATCTTACATAATTTCTATTACATAATAAAATAATAAAGAATTAGTTGTCAATCAAATGCATCCAGAATTTCGATCTATTCATAATCTAAATCCCTAGAAAAAAAATTGTTAAAGAAATCAATTCTTAAATCAATTCTGAGCTTAGTTTTTGTCTTTACAAACAGGCATACTCTGCTTGCATCCAATTCCTTACAAATACCACTTGAACCTAAAATAATTATTAATAAAGTTAGGAAATTAAGAGTGATTATGCGAGCTGTGTTTTTATATTAATCAAAAGGCATAAAACCCAAATTGCATGATTCAGCCAAACAAGCAATCGCTTATCCTCATAAGCATGTGACTAGCCTAGAGCACCATCTGCTGTTGCAAACTACGCTGAGAATCGATTTAAGAGAGAATAGTGATGCACAATTGGTTTCTCAACCTATTTTTTGTCATAGCTCTAGTGAAATCCTGTGAGAAGTGTTTATGTTTCTTACAAATCTCTCTGATGCAAACCACAACATAAACTATTTTAAAGCTAACTGAATTAGCAGCTTTATTTTCCATAAAACTGATGTTGAAAAACAGCTAAAATACTGAGCAACAGTGATGTTAGAAGGTTCTTTATTCTACAAATCAACAAATATTACCATGGCGGAAATATGGGATGTTCAAATAAAATGTTAATGTTCCTAACATATTAACATATTTTAATTCATTTTTAATTTAAATATTCTTCTCTTAATAACTTTGTGTATTTAAGTGAAACTGATTTTTTGTTGCATGTTTCATTGCAAATCTTGACAGTAGATTTTAAACACCAAAAGTTTTACACTGGTTATTTACATTTGGCCTGAAACCTTCAATGTTTGATAAAGCATAACAGTTGTTACGGGTTTGTGATTGGTTCATTCGGTTTCCTGGATTTTGCAGAAATTGGAAATGGGAAACGCATGGTCATGCATCGAGTTTCGCAGGTTGCTGCGGTGCAAAGTTCAAGCTTGGTGAACTCTGACCTGCGAAATCGCATCACTTGACTGCGTGAGACCAATCCAGGATCAAAACATGACCTCTCTGAACAGAAATTTAAAACGTGTAGCGATCGCTCGCTTTTTTTAATGTCTAATCATCTTGTTTAATCCCGCCCCTTTTCGCAGCGCTGTACGACAGAATTTCGCAAGCTCAAACTCTAGTGTGACTGCGGCTTTAAGATGTGTTCCACAGACTGCTTTAGAGGATTGTTTCCGTTCTACTTCATTTGCTTACGCACCAATTATATTATTTTTGTTTATTTTGGAATTTGATTTATGTTATCTGATGTTGTTTTGAACATTATATGTTATGTTAGACATTTAATTTACAGATGAGTTACATTGGTGCACCTTTAAACTTTATTTTTTTTTAATCAATTTTGTAATCTTTGAATGAATTTCTTTTTGGCATTTTCATTCTGTTGGGTTTGGTTCTCTTCATTTGTTGCATGCCTGAGCTGGCACATAACAAACGGGGGCTCATCCTCAAGTAAATTTGTGAACTTTGAATAAAACACCTGTGGGTTTTGCATGTGGAAGCCGCAGGAGTTTTGATTGTACATGGTGGCGTTTGTTTTGTTTTGCAGTCTCTTGGATCGATTTGAGAATAATTAGTGAGAAGCATTAAAAGTGGTTTAGTTTATTTTTGCTATTTATACGATCGGGAATATGACTCTATTTAGCCCAATAAAATCTGGGAGTATAGTTCTCTAACTTGATAGTGTATTGGATTATAAACTTTTGAAATTTCTAACACAAGACTGATATCTCCGTGTTAGGTATAGGAACGCTTTGTGTTGGTATTTGTTGTTTTAGTTTGTTAGTTTAGGATGTTAGTTTTTGCACTAACACCAAGTTAAGAGAACTTCCATTTTGTCAGTCTACTGATTTGTCCGTAGATGTAGACATCTGTCAGTATTTGAGTGCTTAAAGGTGTTTGACTGTTGATGAAAGCATGAAGATTAGGGTGACTTAAAATAGGGAAAAAATAAAAGAATAGGGGGATTATCAGCAAAAATGTATATAACTTGTAGTACTAGTAAAGTGTACCTAATAAAGTGGCCGTTTTCGGTTTGAAATTTATATAAGTTTATATAATGATACTAAAATTATCTGTTACCTGATCAGTTTGATCATTTCCTGAGGCAGAAGAGTCATTACTGTGACCACAGGCATCTGACTGTACACCATTAGTGCCAGTCGATCCATCAATGATCGCTGCTTTTCCATCATTACCATCTGCTATTTCCTGGAGAGCTACAAAAGACACACAAAATATGACCATAAAACCGCCCATGATCATCATTTTTTACTTTAAGTGTACACGTGAGGACAAATACGATGACTGTCAGCATGAGCTCCACTCACCTGTTAATTTCTTCTGCAGGGCGGAGTTTTCAGCCTGTAGACGCAAGAGCTCAGAGTCCACTGGAGCAGAAGCAGGGCTGGAGGCGGGTTTTTCCAGCCCTTTACCATCCCTCAGTCCTTGATTCTCTGACTCCAACTGCTCGATCTGAGAACACAACTACAACAGCAGAACACAAGCCATCAGAAAACAGAACTCAACACTAGTCTGCAGTGATATAAGGCACTAATGGGTTGTTTTAACTTAAATTTAAATTGATATATATTATTTTAATGTTTCCTTAGCATAAATCAGTGTATAAAATGTATTTCTGACAGTTCATGTGTCAGAAAAGACTGAAGTAATAGCTGCTGAAAATAAAATACATGATAAGACAATTTAAAATGTAATTTTTAAAGTAAATGTTCACAAATCTTTTACAGCATTACAGTTTTTAGCGCACGATTCATCAATCAAATGCAGCTTTAGTGAACAAAAACATTTAAAAATTTTACAGGGTTCGAAATTAACTTTTTTACTTGGTAGCACCAGTGCTCCCAACTTCAAAAATTTAGGAGCACCAGAAAAAATTTAGGAGCACCCACCAAAAATGAATGAGCACCACTGCAAATTGTATATTAAGGGATTTATTGTATTTGAAAACAACAATCAATCAGGAATAACAAAAACCAGAAACAACTATCTAACTAATGCTGTGATGACTTACTGATATCTATGCAATAATTCCAAAATGAATGTCTAATAATTAAAAAATATTATTAATGATGATGAGGATGTCAATAATACTTACAATGAATAACATTTCTCATTATCATGCTGCCCTGACTGTGTTTGAATGCGAGTTATGTACTGTAAAAGGTCCTGCTGTTACTGCATCAAACAAAAATGAAGCATTGCAGTAAGAAATATTTATTTTGCACTATTGTTTTTATACGCATGTCAATTTAATAAATAATATTTCTGCTACAAAACAAACGTAAGATTATAATAAATTATTCAATTCAAGACTGAAAGCTGCAAAGCAGTCATCAGTAAATAGAAAAATAATCTACATCTCAAGAAAGAATGGACCAAAGAAAGTAATTAAAGTCTCACTTCTGCTACTCTTTAAAAGTTTTGGTTTCGGTTTGTGTCATTTTAAATGCTCGGTCTCGTTATGCGCTGATTTTCATTTTTCTGTGTTTGTGGAAAAAAGCAGACAATGCCTGCCGACCCAATATAAGAGCAGGCATTGCAGGATTCTTGTGATGACCACCGGCGCAAATACCGTTCTTTGTTATGAGCCGCAGATTCAGTTTAAACTTAGTAAAGGTGAGCTTCTTTGGCAATGTGTACAGTGTAAGATTTTACATTTAGCGGACATTTGGCACCTTCTCCGGAAACACTCGATTGATCTCGGCTGGCGCCTTTATAAGCTCCCTGTTATCTGACAGCGGAAAGCCTTGAGTGATTGACGGCTAATATGAACAAATATAGCGGCAGGCAAGTCCGATTCAGCACGTTTTTAGAAAGAATATAAACAAGTCGCACTACAACCATTATATGCAGTCGCACAAATGCTCCTAAATATATTATGAGGTCGCATAGATTAAATTTCGGGTGCATATGCGAACAAAATGGTCGCAATTTCGAGCCCTGTTTTACTGTATGCACATTTAAAAAAAATAAATGTTATTCGGGCTGTAGTTATCTAAATAATTCAATTAGCAATGCCACTACTGTGTAAGACAAATTTTTATGTTATACATTTCTGAGAATATTTCTGAGACTGTAAAAAATCAGTTTCTGTTACACTTGTGCATAGTTACAGGGTTGACATGTTCATGATAATGACAGCACCTTGGACAGCTCTTGCATGAGGGTGCTATTCTGCAGTCTGAAGTCATCCTCTTGACTGTGTAACTTGCCCTGAAGCATCTTATTCTCATTGATTAAGGCATCTACCTCCTAAAAAAAGACAATATAATCAATTAGAATCAAGCAGGGTTACTAGAGACAAAGATTTTTTTTTTTACATAATACTTTAGATGTTACAACATGATAGTATTTTTTTCAGAAATAAAAGAAGAAATGGCTGAAAATTGGTAAACACTGACTTCCTTAGTAGTAAAAACAAATACTACAGAAGTCAATGGTTACTGGTTTTCAGCTTTCTTCAAAATATCTTCTTTTGTGTTCAACTCAAAAAAAACATTGTGACAAATAAAAAGTGAGTAAATGATGACAGAATGTTCACTTTTGGTTGAACTATCCCTTCAAACACTATCGAAGTAAATATGGAAAACAACCATGTGGTTATTAACATGGTTCAAAATATCTTCTATTGTGTTAAGCAGAAGAAAAAATAATATATAGAGGTTTGAATATACACAGACGTGATAAAATCGAGGTAGAATTTACATTTTTTTTCACAAATTCTCCCTTTTAACATCAAAAATAAGTAAATAAATAAATAAATAAATAAATAAATATCAGCAGCAGTCTTACCTGTGCTTTCTTACTCTTGTTCAAAGCCTAAAGTGGGAATGAAAAAAAAACTGTCAATAATAAACCAAAATAAATTCATAAATGGCACAAATAAGCAGGATTTACAAGCTAAAAAGTTTTAAACCCAATGACATACTGATTTCAAAGTCATAAGAACAAATTCCTTTCATATGATAACATGCATAACAATCAGTGTACTTTGAAAGTAAATAGTGTAGAACAGCAAAAATGATTATTATGAAAATGTAGAGCAAACTACCTTATTGTCCCAGTGCCTACAGACTAACATTGTATATCATGGAATACAAGCTTTCCCAGTTTTATCAGCTATTATGCACTTTAACATGCATTCAAAATTGACTTCTATGGTGCAATTAATGATAGAAACACAAGTATTTGTATAATTTACATGAGTATTAATAGTCAAATCTTTTCAGACTTGGTTTATAATAAATGTTGGTAATAGTTTGTACAAGTTTCTGTATGTTTTACATTTCATTGCCTTTTCTGTTTTGAATAACTCAAATGTGAAACATTTATAAGAATAATTAAAAATTAAAATCACCGGCCATTTTATTAGGTACACCTGTCCAACTGTTCGTTAATGCAAATTACTAATCAGCCAATCATATGGCAGCAACTCAATGCATTTAGGCATGTAGACATGATCAAGACAGTCTGCTGCAGTTCAAACTGAGCATCAGAATGAGGAAGAAAGGTGATTTTGACGTGACTTTGAACGTGGCATGTTTGTTGGTGCCAGATGGGCTGGTCCGAGTATTTCAGAAACTGCTGATCTACTGGGATTTTCACACACAACCGTCTCTAACGTTTACAGAGAATGGTACGAAAAAGAGAAAATATCCAGTGAGCAGCAGTTCTGTGGGCCCAAATGCCTTGTTGATGCCAGAGGTCAGAGGAGAATGGCCAGACTGGTTCAAGCTGATAGAAAGGCAACAGTAACTCAAATAACCACTTGCTACAACCAAGGTATGCAGAAGAGCATCTCTGAATGCACAACACATCCAACTCTGAGGCAGATAGGCTATAGCAGCAGAAGATCACACCGGGTGCCACTCCTGTCAGCTAAGAACAGGAAACTGAGACTACAATTCGCACAGTTTCACCAAAATTGGACAAGAGAAGATTGGAAAAACGTTGCCTGATGAGTCTTAATTTCTGCTGCGACATTCGAATGATAGGGTCAGAATTTGGTGTCAACAACATAAAAGCATGGATCCATCCTGTTCGGGTGGGTGGTAGTGATGTAATGGTGTGGGGGATATTTTCTTGGCACACTTTGGGCCCATTAGTACCAGTTGAGCATCGTGTCAAGGCTACAGCCTACCTGAGTACTGTTGCTAACCATCCCTTTATGACCACAGTGTACCCATCTTTTAATGGCTACTTCCAGCATGATAACGTGCCATTTCATAAAAAGCTAATCGGACTGATTTCTTGAACATGACAAGGAGTTTACTGTACTCAAATAGCCTCCACAGTCACCATATCTCAATCCAATAGAGCACCTTTGGGATGTGGTGGAACGGGAGACTCGCATCATGGATGTGCAGCCAATTAATCTGTAGCAACTGCGTAATGCTATCATGTCAATATGGACCAAAATATCTGAGGAATATTTCTAGTACCTTGTTGAATCTATGCCACAAAGGATTAAGGCAGTTCTGAAGGCAAAAGGGGGTTTAACCCGGTACTAATAAGGTGCATCTAATAAAGTGGCCGATGACTATATATTTAAATGACTTCTGAATTCAGCACGGTTTTAAATATCTCAATCTATCTGTGTATTAGTAATCTTTTTGAGCTGGGTTAATATTAACCTAGCTTAACCTTCAATACATGTACAGTTTATTGCTCTTTTTGGTGTAAAATTTATTTTAATATATCTCTGTCATATCCGCTGTGTAAAACATATGCTGGATAAGTTGGCGGTTCATTCCGCTGTGGTGATTCCTGATCAATAAAGGGACTAAGCCTAAAAGAAAATTAATGAATGAATATCGCTGTCATTTATTTTTAGGTTCATCCGTTTTAATTTTACTATTACTGTTGGCATTATTATTATTAATATTATTATTTAACAACCTCCTGTATTCCTGTATTGTATTTTGTTTATTACATGTACTTTTTTAATGCTCACTGTTATATGCTGATCATCTACATCCTATTTTTTTGTGTTCACATAATTTCAAAATAAAATAAACATTTGATGAAATATTTATAATTAAATGATAAAATAGGACTTATACACAGATGCAACTTGTTTGTATGTGTTTTTATCTCCCTCTCAACAATGCACACTGAGGTGTGACTTACTTTCTGGGAAATACAGGCCAAGTTTTATGGAAATACTAGGTTGTAGAAAGTACTGTGCTATATTTTGATTATTAAACACTTTCTGCAACATCAGTGCAAGTCTAGTGATTTTGGGTTGCAATGCATTAAAAACGTTTCAGGGCCGTTAAACAGAGCAACATAAGGAAATTACTTCATCGTGAGGGAGGAAACAATGAAAGAAAATGGAAGAAACCAGTACAGTCAATTACTTCAAGTCCATTAAAACGGAGAGCAAAAAAACAGCCCACAAAGCAGATTCACAAGGCCTGCAATAAATCTTGACCTCTATCTTATGGCAATGACCTGCGGGAAAAACCAAGGAAAGCTACTACCTTCTGCGCTTTGACATAGTCCTTCTCCAGGTTCGAGGTCTTCTGACGGACACTGTTGAGCTCTGTAACCCAAAATATGAAATTAACACATAGAATATCAACAAAAACACAAGACATTACTTATTGCTTTTTAAAGATTAAATACACAACATCTGCACTTATCACTTTCAAGAGACATCCACTCAAGCACAAAATGCTAATGCGCTTTGTTAATAATTAACAGGCCAATATAATGCATGTCAACATAATAGCCTGCATACCTGACCTTAGTGTTTTCCAATGTACTGAAGTTATCCGTGAGGTCTTAAAATTAAAGTTGGAACATCATAAAATCTCTGTGAAATAATGTACTGTTGATCAATAAAAGATCATTATCGATTCATTTAGGGTTTTTTTTTACTTAAAAAAAAATTCTATAATGACTAGCATGCATATTTACTAAATAAAACTGCTAATTTGATTGCTATTAACTGTAATAAAAGTTTATATACCAAAAAAACAACTATTATCAGGTTTATTTATCACAGTATGACATATTAAAATACATTAAGGATCACAGTTTAGCAAGAAAATACTAATAATTCACTGTTTTAAATCTTTATACTTTGCCACTATCCTTCAAACCACAAGGTAAGGTAAGATAAAACTTTGTCCCCCTTAGGGAAATTTATCTTGGGCTATTGCCCTCAGCTGCAGTCATCACATACATAGAAAAACAATACAAACATACAAAAAGCTGATGTGTATATAAATAAATAAATAAATCTGCACCCCCACCCCTAAAAAAAGTTACATACGCACCTCCATATATTCACATAAATAGACAAAAAGAAATACTATCAATCTAAGCCACCACTATTTAATAGCTTAATGCTCACCAGATAAAAAGAGTTTTCATATCTATTTAATCTACAGCAAGGAACTCTTTTTGCTACCCCGAAGGTAACAACTCATATTCAGTATGCAGAACATGTGATAAGTCACAAACAATATATTTAGCCTGTCTTAATGTGGCCTGTTCATAAATATGCTTCAGTGACATCTGTTCCGATACACCAATCATTTTCCATGCAGTGTGAACCAAACGGGCCAATTTAGTTCTCAGCTGCACAGACAAGTTAGCAAACCAGGCTGTGGTGCCGTAAGTTTGTCATCAGCAAGAGGTTTTTAATAATTGAAAAGAACTTAATTTAGTATCATCGATGCTTTTATATACTTTAATTAAGGCAGATTATTTATTATGCTTTATTTTTCCAGGACGCTTCCATTGAGATTAATAGAAATCTCTTCTTCCAGGGAGCCCTGGCCAAGATGACTGTACAGAAACATGCATCATATATAATAATAATAATAATAATCATTCATATTCTTTTCGGCTTAGTCCCTTTATTACTCTGGGGTCACCACAGCGAAATGAACCGCCAACTTATCCAGCATATTTTTTCACGCAGGGGATGCCCTTCCAGCCACAGCCCAGCACTGGGAATCATCCATACACACTCATACACTACGGTCAATTTTTAGCATACCCAAGTCACCTGTACCACATGTCTTTGGACTTGTGGGGGAAACTGGAGCACCCAGAGGAAACCCACGTGAACACAGGGAGAACATGTAAACTCCACATAGAAATGCCAACTGACCCAGCCGAGACTTGAACCAGTGACCTTCTTGCTGTGAGTCAAACGTGCTACCCACTGCGCCACCACGTCACCCATAATAATAATAATATTAATAATAATAATAATAATATGATGCTTGTGCTCTTCTGAATGACAATTAAATTGTTCACCCATACTTTGACACTTGCGTAAAAGTTCATTGAAACATTAGACCAGGGGTGTCCAAACTCAGTCCTGGAGGGCCAGTGTCCTGCATAGTTTAGCTCCAACTTCCTTCAACACACCACCCTGGAAGTTTCTAGTATACCTAGAAAGAGCTTGATTAGCTGGTTCAGGTGTATTTAATTGGGGTTGGAACTAAAATATGCAGGACACCGGCCCTCCAGGACCGAGTTTGGACACCCCTGCATTAGACAATACACTTTAGTTGAATTTAATAGGCTTTCTACAAATATATTTTAAAAAACTTTTTTAAAACTTTTGTAAAACACCAAAATCAAACATCTTGTCTTTAATATAGCAAACTCTATTTCATTAAAGTTGGCATTGGTGATTTTCTAATTTATTTAATATAAAAAAAAACTAGAAAACATTGCTTTATATTAACTAATGCAGTATATATCTTTTGATATAATAATGAACTTACAGTTAAAAATAATCTTGTTTATAACAGAATGGAGTTATACTAGTCAAGCTGCACCTGTTATTGTCTTGATTTGCTCGGCGATGTCTGCAGCATTGTCCTTTTTCCGTTGAGTGACAGTATTTTTAAATTTTAAAAAATCATGTAATTGAAACATTTAATTTCAGTTTGCTTTTGTTGTAGCTCAGCAATAAAACAAACAAACAAACAAACAAAAAAAGGTTATGTTAAATTAGAAATTATGATCCCTGTTAAAAGCACTCGCTCCAACTCTTCCCATCATTCTCATACTTTTCTCAGAAAGGATGGTGGGCCAAATCAAAGATTACAATGAGCCAACTTTGGCCCACAGGCCCTAGTTTAGGGCATCTATGATTTAAAAGGTCAACATCATCATTTATGCCAAGGAATTACAGACTTTTTTCTTAAAATGTATGTGATTTAAAATATTTAGTCAAAGTACTAAATTAATTTATCAATAATTTAACAAACATTTGCATGTTCATTATTCTCTGATCTCGTTTCATGGTCACGTGACATGCACATAAACTACACTTTTTTAAATTAAAACCTTTTTTTGCATTGTTTAATTTTATTACTTCATAATCCTAATTTTACAATTAAATGATTTCATTAGTCACAAAACACTTGAGAAATACTTAGGAAAGCAGTTTGTAAGCAAAACCAAAGCTCACTGACATAAATTAATTCATACACTCTCAGAAATAAAGGTACTTAATTCATACACTCTCAGCAACTTTTCAAAAAGTACACATTTGTAACCAAAAAGTCCATACCAGTACTTCAAATATACATATTAGCACCATAATGTACCTAAAATGTAACTCTGAGGTACTATTGTGGACCCTTTAGGTATAAAAATGTATCTATCGAAAAGGTACTGCCCCAGTGACAGCTCCCATACCTTTTTTATTTTTTTGGGAGGGCCATATTTTAATATTTAGCTGTTCAAACACTGCAACTTGGTGCTACAACTAGATTAACCTCTGATTTACAATTGGTACGACCAGCCACCGGCCAAAGTAAACTCAGACTTGCTGAGTTACAATTAGAAAGTTTTCTTTTTACATCCACTGCTGTTGTGTATTCAGTTATGAAATGATTTAGTACATCTGATTGTAGGGCGACACGGTGGCTCAGTGGTTAGCACTGTCGCCTCACAGCAAGAAGGTCGATGGCTCGAGTCTCGGCTGGGTCAGTTGGAATTTCTGTGTGGAGTTTGCATGTTCTCCTCGTGGGTTTCCTCCGGGTGCTCCGGTTTCCCCCACAAGTCCAAAAACATACGCTAAAGGTGAATTGAATAATCTAAATCGGACGTTGTGTATGTGTGTGAATGAGTGTATATGGATGTTTCCCCAGTACTAGGTTGCAGCTGGAAGGGTATCCGCTGTGTAAAACATATGCTGGATTGGTTGGCCTGATGAATAAAGGGACTAAGCCAAAGGAAAATGAATGAATGAATGAATGAATGAATGAATGAATGAATGAATGAATATATTTGATTGTGTTTGATTTTCTGAACTGTTTAAGACATTTAGACAATAAAATGTGTACAATTGAACAGATCCTATACCCAAAACAAACATTAAAAATATGCCAAATGTTCAGAGAACTAAATGCATTTGATTTCAATAACAAACTGAAATCTCACATGATGCAAACGAGTCAGCTGATCAGTGTCTTGAATAAATAAAGGTTTAGGTTTACAGTCTCTACTCACCCGCTGTATTTTTCCGCAGCTCATCAGACAGTTGGTAATTCTGTGTTCTCAACTCCAAGAGCTGAGCCTGATAAAACACACATTAAAAAGGAAGGTTTATTAGAGTTAGACATTGAGATATTTAAATGCAGATATTACTTAACAGAAATTATGAACAAAAACAACCCATCAGCCTGTATTCTAAATGCTATGAATCTTTAAGCTATGACTATGACTCTAATCTTAATGCAGTTGTTTGTGAAGTGTATTTACGTAATGGAAACATTTAATTAAAGAGACTGGTTGCTATGAAACTGAATATCAGACGAATCTGAGGTTGTAAACAAAGGGATGCTAATGCAAAACAAGAGCGAGATGATATTCAGGACCCTAATATTCTTAAGAAACACCTCTCAAATACTAAATATGACATTTACAAATCATATAAGTGCGTAGAAAGCCATTTTAACAGCTGTTTGGTGAGCTAACGGTGCTAATGGCCATTAATTAGCTACAGGTTAGCGTGCTAACATGCTAAACACATCCTTATTACACGCCCCAAATTTGTCCAAATGACAGCACATTTCGTGTCATTTCAACAGACATTATTTTAATCATCCGAACCAACAAACGCGTTGATAAAATAATTGTAACTATCTATTAAAATCATTTTTCGACCTTATTACAGTTAGCATGCTAACGGCTTTAGCCAACAGTGCGCTCAGATGAGCATCAGATTCAGCCATAAAGCAGACACTTTTACAAACATTTTCATCGGAATCGGTGGTAAATACGTTCAAGGTGTCGTAAATGGATTGCAGGTTGTGTTTGATGTCAAAACCAAGCATAAATAAAGAGATTTGTACCTGCATGCGATGGAACTCCTCTTCTGACAGTGCTTGCGCCATCTTCGCTACAGCAAAACACTAACGTTACCAGACAGAATAAAAACTCTTTAAACTATTGCTATATCTCCTGGTCCTTCTGTATTTCCAAATGAACTGACATTCTGATAGGATGAAGGTTAAAGCTGCTTCTTTCTGCTGTCGCCCATCTAAAGGCTTTGGCTTGGTGACAGGACCATCACTATGAGTGATGACTGCACCTGTCCTGAAGATGGCGCACTTGCACAACATATACAATATTTGCACCATGTATTGGCTGCTGCAGATTTTGTAAAGAACAGCCTACATGGACTCCTCACTGTTCATCCGTTGATTAGGCCAAAAAAGTTTAACCAAAAAAGACAGTTAATTCACTGTCAGTGCGGATACATTCTTCAAAATATCCTATTTTGTAAAAACCAGCCTGGAAAAGGCCAAAACTCCTCTAAACCCTGCTGAAAAATCCAGCTTAAACCAGCCTAAGCTGGTTGGCTGGTTTTAGCTGGTCGACCAGCCTGGTTTTAGAGGGGTTTTGGCCATTTCCAGGCTGGTTTCCAGCCATTTCCAGCCTGGTCTTAGCTGGTCAGGCTGGAAAATGACCAGCTTAAACCAGCTAAAACCAGCTTGACCAGCCTGGTTTAAGCTGGACATTGCTGGTTTTGGCTGGTCAAGCTGGTTTTAGCTGGTCAACTCCCAGCCTGACCAGCTAAGACCAGGCTGAAAGTGGCTGGAAACCAGCCTGGAAATGGCCAAAACCCCTCTAAAACCAGGCTGGTCGACCAGCTAAAACCAGCCAACCAGCTTAGGCTGGTTTAAACTGGATTTTTCCTCAGGGAAACCAGGCTGGCCAACCGGCTTAAGCTGGTTTAACCAGTTTTTTCCCCACTAAGCTGGTTGGCTAGTTTTAGCTGGTCGGCTAGTCTGATTTTATAGAGATTTGGGCAATTTACAGGACTGTTTCATTCAGCTATTTTCAGGCTGGCAGATGACCAGCCAAAACCAGCTATTTCCAGCTTAAACAAGGCTGGTCAAGCTGGTTTTAGCTCACATGTGTTAAACTCAATTCCTTGAGGGCCGCAACTCTGCACAGCTTAGTTCCAACCCTAATTAAACACACCTGATCAAACTAATTAAGCCTTCAGGCTTGTTTGAAACCTGCAGGTAAGTAAAGTGCGGGGAAGCATGATTGGAACTAAACTGTGCAGGGCTGCGGCCCTCCAGGATCTGAGTTTAACACCCCTGTAGCTGGTCATTTGCCACCTTGACCAGCTAAGACCAGGCTGCAAATGGCTGAAACCAGCCTGAAAATGGCCAAAAACACCTCTGAAACGAGGCTATTTGACCTGCTAAAACCAGACATATAGCTTAGCCTGGTTTAACCTGTTTTTTTGTTTGTTTGTTTTTTCAGCAGGGTCATACTTGCCACTTTAAATCAATCATACTGAACCTTTTCTATAGCTAACCAATAATTTGACATCATGGTTACTGATTATGTTGTGTATTTACAGTTACAGAAAAGTTAATTGACTTATTAAGCCTCTGAGTATCATGTGTTTTTATGACTACAACTGTAAAGTGTAATTTGGCAGTAATATGCATCTCCTGGGCTGGCAACCTGTCATAATGAGGCAATAATTAGTCATTTTAGGTCATAGTCCATAACCAGGCTTTCAGCAAAAAAGTTTACCATTTAAAATATTAATAATCTTTAAAACTCTTAAGGCTGACACTTTATTTTGATGGTCCATTTGAATATCAGTAGACTGTCTGCTTAATATCTGTTAATACTGCTCCTTCAACAGACCTTTAACTGACTATAAGAAACTTTGCAAGTGCATGTCAACTTACACTAACCCTAACCCCAGGTATAACCTAATGAGAATTAGTTGGCATGTAGATGTAATGTAACTCAAATTCAACAAACGGATCATCAAAATAAAGTATGACCAAAATAATTTACTACATATAAGTTATAATTGGTTGTTTGAATTTGCTACTGATTAAAATGTTAATTTGACATCTGACAATATAAACATTCATTCATTCATTCATTCATTTTCTTGTCGGCTTTGTCCCTTGCAGGGTCGCCACAGCGGAATGAACCACCAACTTATCCAGCACGATTTTACGCAGCGGATGCCCTTCCAGCCGCAACCCATCTCTGGGAACATCCACACACTCATTCACTACGGACAATTTAGCTTACCCAATTCACCTGTACTGCATGTCTTTGGACTGTGGGGGAAACCGGAGCACCCGGAGGAAACCCACGCGAACGCAGGGAGAGCATGCAAACTCCACACAGAAACGCCAACTGACCCAGCCTAGCCGAGGTTCGAACCTGCGACCCAGCGACGTTCTTGCTGTGAGGCAACAGCACTACCTACTGCGCCACTGCGTTGCCACAATATAAACAACAGTTCATAATTCATTTCAAGTCAACTTTCAAAATAACTTTAATGATAAACAATATATGAAGTAGATGAATGATGTTTAACTGACATTCAGCGTAACAAATATATTTTTGTAAAAAATAAACAACATACTTCATTTGAACAGACTTATTTAAAAGACATTAAATAAGTGATCTTACTACTCTTAAATTAAATTATTAAAGAACATCTGCTGACAAGTTGGTGAGAGGATTGAAGTAAATATATAACTTAATAATTTATTAGTATTTTGAAGACGCGCTGAGCATTAAATAGAGTTTTATTATGTCATCAAATGGTTCTTTTTCTTAATATGCATGAATCTTTTATTTTAAATAAACGTTTACATTAAATTACATTTAAGCATGTCTTCTGTAAACCATATGATAGTCATTTTTTCTTAGATTTGTTTTAACAGGACATATTAAAAGCAAAGTAATACACATCTGTATTACACCTTTATTGTTTTAATACTTCAAAACCCTTTTATAGTTATTTTAAATCATCACAATATTCATTTTTCATTTTCTTTTCAGCTTAGTCCCTTAATTATTCAGGGGTCGCCACAGCGGAGTGAACCGCCAACTTATCCAGCATATGTTTTACACAGCGGATGCCCTTCCCAACACTGGGAAACACCCATACACTCTTGCATTCACACACATACACTACAGCCAATTTAGCTTATTCAATTCACCTATAGTGCATGTCTTTGGACTGTGGGGGAAACCGGAGCACCCGGAGGAAATCCACATGAACCCGGGGAGAACATGTAAACTCCACACAGAAATGCCAGCTGACCCAGCTGGGGCTCGAACCAGCGACCTTCTTGCTGTGAGGCAACATCGCTACTCAGTGCGCAACCATGACTACTACTCTTAAATTGAATTAATAAAGAACATCTGCTGACAAGTTGGTGAGAGGATTGAAGTAAATATATAACTTAATAATTTATTAGTATTTTGAAGATGCGCTGAGCATTAAGTAGAGTCTTTTATCATGTCATCAAATGTTTCTTGTTCTTAATATGCATGAATCTTTTATTTTAAATAATCTGTTACATTAAATTACATTTAAGCGTGTCTTCTGTAAACCATGGTAAAATGTATGATAGTCATTTTTTCTTAGATTTGTTTTAACAGGACATATTAAAAGCAAAGTTATACAAATCTGTATTACACCTTTATTGTTTTAATAGTTCAAAACCCCTTCAAAGTTATTTTAAATCATCACAATATTTAATGTTTTAGTTTGGGGAGGTCATTTTTGAGAAAGTGCCTCTGACGGTGAGGAAATGAAGGATACCAATATAGTCTCAGAAAACCTTTTACAGAAATCTCATTTTGCATGCCATCTTGGTCAAATTTGAAATATAAACACGTGAAACACTTGCCTTTCAAGTAAGATTTTTTCTAGAACATTACATTAATGTTTTCCTGTGTTTGTATATGGAAAAACAAATATTGAATATTTTCTCATGACTTCATAATGTATAACTTTTTATATTTTTGAGCATGTAACTTCCTCTTTTACCACAGTAAAGCTAAAAGTGTCTTCTTCCCAATGATACATAATTTGTGTTTGTAGCTTACTGGAGTCAGGAACTGTTACTATTTAAAGTTAGCCCTGCTGAAAAATCCAGCTTAAACCAGCCTAGGCTGGTTGGCTGGTTTTAGCTGGTCAACCAGCCTGGTTTTAGAGGGGTTTTGGCCATTTCTAGGCTGGTTTCCAGCCATTTCCAGCCTGGTCTTAGCTGGTCAGGCTGGAAGTTGACCAGCTAAAACCAGCTTGACCAGCCAAAACCAGTTATGTCCAGCTTAAACCAGGCTGGTCAAGCTGGTTTTAGCTGGTTTAAGCTGGTCATTTTCCAGCCTGACCAGCTAAGACCAGGCTGGAAATGGCTGAAAACCAGCCTGGAAATGGCCAAAACCCCTCTAAAACCAGGCTGGTCAACCAGCTAAAACCAGCCAACCAGCTTAGGCTGGTTTAAGCTGGATTTTTCAGCAGGGAGGTAGGTCTAAATCCCCAAAAGTGAGTGCTGGGTAACAGGTTAATACTGGATTTTTATTAATGAAGGGCATTGCATAAGACTGTTCTTATATTGTACCAATTTAATGTTAATGACTCTCAATACAAATCATGTTTTCAGTAAAACAACAAGATAAGGCCGAACTAAAGTGTACAGTACACAAGAATTTGCATTAGGAAAGCACCACACCTATGAAACCACAAACAAGGAAGACTCAGAATATATTCAGCACAGCCGCTACTCCCATTTTATGCAAACCCTCCATTAAGATGGAAGTAAAACTGCAACTGGTGTGTGTGCGTGTGCTGGTAAACAACAGGAAACACAAGGCTACAACAGAGACATAAAACCAGTGTCTGATGCATTCGCTCTGTCTGATCTCCCCCTGTCAGTGGAAATCCTGCCAGACTGTGAAGTAGTGGAGTATTTTGGAAGGTGACAAATAAAGAGACGATCCTCTTCCTTTTTGATCCACCGCAGCAGTTTTGTCAATTCACTGATTGCTGATTTCTTTGTGACAAGTGATGTAAAGCAGGCGTACATCTCAAACTTCCCTGTGACCTGTAGAACAAGAGGGAGAGTTACAGGAAACATTACATTAAATTACACATAGCCTACCAAGTTTGTGGTGGTAAGATTGTTATGAAATATCTTATGCTCATTACATTATTATCATAAAATAGTAGCCTATTATAGTTTAAAATTTGAGAGTAATGTTTTATACAATGAAAACACTGTTTTAACATCTTTTAACATGCCTTACTAACATGAATTAGCATGTTGATAGCATCTTGATTAATTTAAGTTAGGATGATTAGCATATTTTAAGCGTGTTTTAAGACATGACTAACACCTTTCAGCATCCTAACATATTAGTATATCTCAAGTATGTTTTTAGCATGAATTATGTGGATAGAATGTTTTTATCATTGCTAATGCTAATACACTGCTAACACTGCTATGAATTAGTTAGCATGTTTTTACAGATGGCTGTTTAACCATGTTCTTACATTCATTTTAGCATGTTTCAAATATCTAGCATGAATTATACATGCTGATAGCCTTATGTTTAATGAATTGTTAACATGAATGGGATGATTAGCATGTTTAGAAAATGCTCACAAGGCTAACTGTTTGGTTTCTAGCAAGTTAACTGTTATAAGTTAACATTTCTGGCATGTTTAACATTTTGCTAGTATGATTTAACCTGTCTCTGGCATGTTGCATGTTTTACCACACAACTGTTTTTGTTTCTAGAAAGTTAACTGTTAACATGAATTAACACGTCTGGTATGTTTAACATTTTGTTAGCATGATTTGACATGTCCATAGCATTGCTTGCATGTTTACCATATGGCTAACTGTTTTAGCATGTTTCTAGTATGTTAGCTGTTAAAAAGAGTTACGTTTCTGTCATGTTAACATTTTGCTAGCATGTTTCTTGCACGTTTTCCACATGGTTAACTGTTTAGCATGTTTAGTAGGCCTGTTAATTGTTAACAGGAGTTAATGTTTCTGTCATCTTTAGCATTTTGCTAGCAGGATTTGACATGTCCATAGCATGTGGCTTGCATTACCACATGACTAACTGTTTTAGGATGTTCCTAGTATGTTATAACATACAGCTATAGCTGTTAAAATGAGTTACGTTTCTGTCATGTTAACATTTTGCTAGCATGATTTGACAGGTCTCTAGCATGTTTCTTGCATGTTTTCTACATGGCTAACTGTTTTAGCATGTTTTTAGTATGTTACCTGTTAACATGAGTTAATGTTCCTGTCTTGTTTACCATTTGATAGTAGGATTTGACATGTTCTTAGCATATTTCTCACATAGTATGTTACCATGAGTTAACATTTTTGCCATGTTTAGCATTTTGCTAGTAGCATTTGACACATTCTTAGCATATTTCATAGTATGTTACTATGAGTTAACATTTTTGCCATGTTTAGCATTTTGCTAGTAGCATTAGACACGTTCTTAGCATATTTCATAGTATGTTAACATGAGTTAACGTTTTTGCCATGTTTACCCTGCTGAAAAAAACAGCTTAAACCAGCCTAAGCTGGTTGGCTGGTTTTAGCTGGTTGACCAGCCTGGTTTTAGAGGGGTTTTGGCCATTTTCAGGCTGGTTTCCAGCCATTTCCAGCCTGGTCTTAGCTTGTCAGGCTGGAAAATGACCAGCTTAAACCAGCTAAAACAAGCTTGACCAGCCTGGTTTAAGCTGGACATAGCTGGTTTTGGCTGGTCAAGCTGGTTTTAGCTGGTCAACTCCCAGCCTGACCAGCTAAGACCAGGCTGGAAATGGCTGGAAACCAGCCTGGAAATGGCCAAAACCCCTCTAAAACCAGGCTGGTCGACCAGCTAAAACCAGCCAACCAGCATAGGCTGGTTTAAGCTGGATTTTTCAGCAGGGTAGCATTTTGCTAGTAGCATTAGACACGTTCTTAGCATATTTCTCACATGCTTTACCACGTGACTAACTGTTTTATCATGTATTTATTCTTATAAACACATATTGGCACATACCCAAGCCAGCAGAGTTTCTCCATCTGCAGAATGGTAGATGAGTTTAAGAGGCCGTGACATACTGTGGATGCGATTGTGCATGTTGCGATACAGATCCAGCAGACGTATCCTCTCTTCCTGGCTTTTGTAGGCCACGGCCATCTCTGGGCTGAAAGAAGCAACATAAGAGAAAAGGCATGCTAATATTATGAATCATCAAATACAGCACAGCGGTTATTTACTAAGACATGTGACCTTATCACACCACCTACAGTACATTAACAGTGGCAGAGATGTTGTCTTCTGAAAGTATAAACTCGGCTTCACTCAATTTGAGATAGACACAGTTTTAACCACAGGCTGTTTCCAAACATCATGTGATCTTTGAAGCTTCAATCGAATCATTCAGTTGACCTTATTTGCTTGCATTTTTGCATAAAAGGCACCTCGCAACTGTGTCTACACGGGTCTGAAGCATTGCAGCCATGTGATTAGCTGGATCAAATAGCTGAATTCATGGCAAAGTGGTCTAATCTTTCGCAGAATGTGGAAATCCTGGCTTACAGGACATCATTTATCAGGATTTGAGAGCCATCTGTTGTTTCTGATGGCAAAATAAACTGATTCAGATAAATGACTCAAAACTAGAGATGCACAGATACTAAAGTTCTCACTAGATTTATAACAATAGAAAGATTATTTGGAGTGATATCTGCCAATGCCAACAATTTGGTGGTCTTATACCTTCTTTTAACTTCATAAATAATTTCTAAATTAAATTAGAACCCTTATTTTGTTAGTTTTAATATAATGTTTCAGAATAACTGGTCTCATAAACAGAAAAGTACCCAAACAGAGACATTTTATGCGTTCTTCCACCCTCTTCTGAATGACAGGACATAATTGACATGATCATTTTAAAGCTATAGCCTAGAAAATAGCTTTTAATCTGGGTGATACCAATTATTGGCCAATATATTGGTGCATCTCCAGTAATAAATACTAGATTTTGTTCATTTACTTGTTGTTTACTGTTCTTTAGCAGCTCATTTTAATATGAAGTATGCATTAACCTGCATTTACAACCTATTTTACTTCTGTAACATTTATGAGGTAAAATATATTCTGAGGTAAAAGAAATGTCATTTTCAAAGGAGACTAACTAACTGTGGCATTGTTTTTCAGATAAACAAGTATGTTTCCTGCTGAAAAAAAACAGCTTAAACCAGCCTAAGCTGGTTGGCTGGTTTTAGCTGGTCGACCAGCCTGGTTTTAGAGGGTTTTTGGCCATTTCCAGGCTGGTTTCCAGCCATTTCCTGCCTAGTCTTAGCTGGTCAGGCTGGAAAATGACCAGCTTAAACCAACTAAAACCAGCTTGGTCAACTCCCAGCCCGACCAGTTAAAACCAGGCTGAAAATGGCTGGAAACCAGCCTGGAAATGGCCAAAACCCCTCTAAAACCAGGCTGGTTGACCAGCTAAAACCAGCCAGCTATCTTAGGCTGGTTTAAGCTGGATTTTTCAGCAGGGTTTACTTTGAATGTTTATCAAATATATGCAAACATGAGTTTTTTAATGTATTACAAGAGTCAAAAACGTAAATGTAGCAGGTTTAAGCTTTAGATGTTAGTATGTATTAGTTTTAGTGATATCTATAAGCTAGTGTGCTCCAAAACAGTGCCAAATTAGCATTTAGAAGATATAAACCTGATATCCAAAGCTTGCAGTTTGTCATTCAGGCAGTTTTTGAATGTTCACATGGCTAACTGGTTTCTAGCATGCTAACTGTTCCCATAATGTTTCTATCATTGTTAAGACCAGCACACTGCTAAAACTGCTATGAATGTGTTAACATATTTTTACAGATGGCTGTTTAACCATGTTCTTACATTCATTTTAGTAGGCTATGTTTCAAATATCTAGCATGAATTTTACATGCTGATTATGTTTAATGAATTGCTAACATGAATAAGGTTGATTAGCATGTTTAGAAAATGTTCACATTGCTAACTGTTTTAACAGGTTTCTAGCATGTTAACTGTTACCATAATGTTTCTATCATTGTTAAGACTAATACACTGCTAAAACTGCTATGAATTAGCATGTTTTTACAGATGGATGTTTAACCATGTTCTCACATTCATTGTAGTATGTTTCAAATATCTAGCATTGATTTTACATGCTGTTAGCATCATGTTTAATGAATTGCTAACATGAATGAGGGTGATTAGAAAATGTCACATAGCTAACTGTTTTAGCAGGTTTCTAGCATACCATAAGTTAACATTTCTGGCATGTTTAACATTTTGCTAGCATGATTTAATCTGTCTCTAGCATGTTTTACAACACAACCGTTTTAGCATGTTTCTAGAAAGTTAACTGTTAACATAAATTAATGTTTCTGGCATGTTTAACATTTTGTTAGCATGATTTGACATGCTCCTATCATGTTTCAAGCTAGTTTTAGCATGATTCATGCAAGTAACATTTCTGTCATGTTTTGCATTGTGCTAGCATGATTTGGCATGTTTCTAGCATGTTTCTTGCATGTTTACCACATCACTGTTCTAGCATTTTTCTAGCATGTTAACTTAACATTAGTTTCTGCCTGAATGGATCAATGATTTTTAACATCACCTCATACTTCAGTTTCTCATCAAATCTTCTGACCAATCAAATGCTCTTTTATCTGACATGTTCGGCCCCCTTCAAGACACTTCTCATTTGCTTTTCATTTGATTCGCATGATCTAAACCACTCTCGCTGGCAGAGCTGTGATAAAAACAAAATGCTATTGGATGTTTTTTTTTTTCATAAAGGGGAGGAGCTACTCTCTGCCCCGCCCTCTCTTCATGTTTTAGTTGAGATTACGTCAATTTTCGACAAAAAAAATGCACATTTCAAAGCACTTCACGGGACCTTACCATGTAAACTGTGGGAGCTGGCGATGGTGTTCCATCACATTTGAAGGCTTGTACAAGAAGTGCCTGAGATTATTTACACCGATATCCTCAACACAGTACATCTGACTGTTTGCCACACACTCCAAGGCATTCTGAGACACGAAAGCTTGCTCGATTTTACGTTTGCACTCTGCCATGGCATAAAAAGCTTCTTTATCTGTGGACAGAAGCACAAGGCATATGGTGCATTCAGGAGGGTCTAGATACGCCACATAAGCATAAAAGTAACAGTCGTGATTGAACAGAGGCAGGCAGATGGGCATCCAAATCTCTCCGGCCTGAAAAGTAGAAGATGCCCTGATGAGGTTTAAGAGGAGATGAAGGTCGCTGGGTTTTAGTCTAGCGTCCTCCGCGACTGTCTTCTCCTGAACCATGGACACAAGCCGGTTTTGTGCAATGAGAAAGGAAAAAACTAGATTGGGGGTGATGGATTTTTGTAGTATGTGACTGAGGATGTCTCTGGAAGAGGCCGACAGGGGCAAACACTGGACTGCTGATAGCATGAAGCTGGGATCAGAGTCCATGACGTCCAGAAGGCTGTCCAGGACCCTCTCGGAGCCAAACAGCAGGCGCCGCAGGTCATAGTTCTTGCGGTGCTCAAAGATACGCTTTATGCTGGCCTGCGTGAGCATGCTGACTATCTGATGATAGACATGGAGGAGTTCACCGCGCAGCTGCTGTTCCGATTGATGAGTTTTGGAGACAGATACAAACACCAGAGGGCCCTGCTGTAAAAACACCACCGTGTGCTCATCTGAGGGAAACAGAACATGTATTATTGTTAGTTATATTAGCTGTTAACTGTCATCATACACTTTCAGAAATAAAGGTACGAGAGCTGTCACTGGGGCATTTGGGTACTAATATGTACCTTGAGGTACTGTTGATTCTATAAGTACAAATATGTATCTTTTGAAAAGGTACTGCCCCAGTGACAGCTATCGTACCTTTATTTCTGAGTGTATGACCACATATGAGATAAATACAACACATCTCTTTTAAGTGTCTGCATTAAATTGACAAACATTTTCATTTATTCATTCATTTTCCTTCAGCTTAGTCCCTTATTTATCAGTGGTTGCCACAGCGAAATGAACCACCAACTATTCCAGCATATGTTTTACACAGCGAATGCCCTTCCAGCCGCAACGCAGTACTGGGAAGCCCCCATACAGTCTCACATTCACACACACACACACACACACACACACACACACACACACACACACACACACACACACACACACACACACACACACACACACACACACACACACACACACACACACTCATACACTACATCCAATTTAGTTCATCCAATTCACCTATACTGCATGTCTTTGGACTGTGGGAGAAACCGGAAACTTGCAGTGAGGTGACAGTGCTAACCACTGGGCCACCGTGCCGCCTCCAACAAACATTTTACTATTATTAATTTGATTTATATATATTGAAGTCAGAATTATTAGCCCCCCTATAATTGATGTTTAACAGAGCAAGGAAATTTTCACAATATGTCTGATAATATTTTTTCTTCTGGAGAAAGTCTTATTTGTTTTATTTCGGCTAGAATAAAGGCAGTTTTTTTAAAAAAACCATTTTAAGGACAAAATTATTAGCTCCTTTAAGCTATATATTTTTTCGATAGTCTACAGAACAAACCATCATTATACAATAACTTGCCTAATTATCCTAACCTGCCTAGTTAACCTAATTAACCTAGTTAAGCCTTTAAATGTCACTTTAAGCTGTATAGAAGTGTCTTATAAAAAATATCTAGAAAAATATTATTTACTGTCATCATGGCAAAGATAAAATAAATCAGTTATTAGAAATGAGTTATTAAAACTATTATGTTTAGAAATGTGTTGAAGAAATCTTCTCTCAGTTAAACAGAAATATGGAGAAAAAAAATAAACAGGGGGGCTAATAATTCTGACTTCAACTGTATATATATACATATATATATATATATATATATATATATATATATATATATATATATATATATACATATATATATATATATATATATATATATATACATATATACATATATATATATATATATATATATATATATATATATATATATATATATATATATATATATATATATATATATATATATATATACATATATATATATATATATATATATATATATATATATATATACATATATATATATATATATATATATATATATATATATATATATATATATATATATATATATATATATATATATATATATATACAGTTAAAGTCAGAATTATTAGCCCCCCTTTGAATTTTGTTTCATGATAGCTGAGTAGCTGTATATAATCAAAGTAAGATTCATGAAAAAATAATGTGATTTTTTACAAATGAAGCATGACATTGCTTTGTATCTTATAAACACAACCAAGCCTTAACAATACACCTTTTAAGATTAATTATTATTGGTGCTATTTTTATCTTTATTCTTCATTTCAAAAAATATTTCATAAAAATATTTGATGGAATTTCTATAGCATAAAATATTACATGGAATATTTAGACTTTTATATTCATAAAGTTTTTTTTATTCAAAATTATTTTTATAATTTTTATATTTTATATTTATATAGGAAGTCAGCATTCATCAAAATATCTTCTTTTGTTTAACAAAAGAAAGCCTAAATAGGTGTGGGACAAGTGAAGGGTAGTAAATGATGACAGAAATTAGTTTCCTGTTGAACTACCCTTTTAAAACCTACATCTATGGTGGATCTCACCTGAAAATATCGACTGGATGTTATTTCCTCCAGCCTGAACGAAGGAGACCAGCGCCATCATCACACCCATGGTGGAGGAAAGGGCCTCTTCATTACCATAGCGGGAGTAAATGGGCTTCCCTGCATCGCTCAGCACAAACACATGCTTTCTGTGTTTCCTCCAGCTCTCCGACATTACATCTTCATTCCGGTGAGACAGACCTGGAACATCCATAGCGCAACCAGCCAAGAGCTCAGTCTTCTGCCCATTGAGCTCTAGGCTTGATGAAAACCCACCAGAATCCTCTATCAAGGTGTCCTCAGGCTGAAACCCCCAGCTTCCTCTATTCCTGTGCATGTTGTGCATTTCTCATTTCCCCTCAAAGTGAGAATCTTCTGTGTGTCTGGATTCGGTGTGTTTTTTTTAAGGGTGCTGCTATTGATGTCACACAATGGATCTCTGTGGCCCTCCATTACTCGGGCTGGAATAAGGAATCACATGATGCCTGGGGATCAGAGAGCGGTTAAAACTGTGTAATAGGATGAACATGACGCTTCATTTCTTGCTGAGAGAACGATTTCTAACTGGACTGGGTTGGCTTATGAGGTTAACGTGGGACATGATACTGATACTTAAAAATGTGAAATTGATATTGAGTTAAAATGCGAATGCTTTAATGAAAGTATTTCACATTTATTTTGGTCTTGCCAATATACTTAACATTTTTGGATCAATGTTAAACAGGGTTTCTACAGGTTTCAAGGTAAATTTAAGACTTTTTAAGACCAGTATGACTTATTATTATTATTATTATTATTTCCTTTATTTAGCCAGGAGATCACATTGAGACAGTACTGTCTCTTCTTCCAGTGACACCTGGTCAAGACAGCAGACAGCACAAAGTTTCACATAAAAATCACAAAAAACAATACCACAAAATGACAAAATTCATAAAAAGGTCAGATCATTAAAAAACAAATACAAATATCCTTTAAGATGTTGTACAGAAGATGTTTAAAAGTACTCAGTCGAAAGTGTGTGAAGATTAAGCTGATTTTGCAGGTCATTCCAAGCCATAGGAGCATAAAAGGAAAAAGCATGTTTGCCAAGTTCTGACAATACCCTTGGGACTGTTAAACGAATACAGAAACCAGATCTAGTGTGTTGGTTATTTATGTGAAATGTTAGCAAATTAGACAGATAGGATGGTAGTTTACCTAAGAGAGCCTTTAAAGTAAATAAGTACAAATGTAATTTTCTCCTATGATATAAAGGTAACAAATCTAAGGAATAGTTCAAAACATAGTGATGCGTCCGTGAGTCTGTGCCTGTGACAAAGCGTATTGCTGCTTGATAAACAGAATCTAGTTTTCAAAGTAGAGTAGCGGCTGCATGCATATATTGATGATCAACATAATCATTCATTCATTCATTTTCTTTTCGGCTTAGTCCCTTTATTAATCCGGGGTCGCCACTGCGGAATGAACCACCAACTTATCCAGCACGTTTTTAAGCAGCGGATGCCCTTCTAGCCACAACCCATCCCTGGGAAACATCCACACACACTCTCAACATAATCAATTAGACCAAAACGTACTCTCTACTAATTTCTTACTGGCCTTATTCATTCATTCATATTCTTTTCGGCTTAATCCCTTTATTAATCTGGGGTCACCACAGCGGAATGAACCGCCAACTTATCCAGCATATGTTTTACACAGCGGATGCACTTCCAGCCACAACCCATCACTGGAAAACACTCACACATTCTCATTCACACTCATGCACTATGGACAATTATAGCTTACCCAATTCACCTGTCCCACATGTCTTTGAACTTGTGGGGGAAATCAGAGCACCCAGAGGAAACCCATGCGAATGCGGGGAGAACATGCAAACTCCACACAGAAATGCCAACTGACCCAGCCGAGGCTCAAACCAGTAACCTTCTTGCTGTGAGGCGATCGTGATACCCATTGCGCCACCGTGACGCCTAACTCTAGTTATATACATACAGTATGCAGTATTTTTTAATAGCATAACTTTTTATTATAGCATAACTATAATAAGCTAAAGGCACAACATGTAATAAATACATGGAGAACTTTTAAACAAATGTTACTGTAAGGAAGATAATTAAACCATAGTGGTAAATGGAGTTAATAAATTTCACTTCTGTTAAATGTTTTTAGATTAACTATATACAGATTTGTACTGAACCGAGAGAGATTAACGTGTTGCAATAAAAAAACACGTGCAATTTCAAAAAACAGCAGCAAATTAAGAAAAGATTTTCATCCTTTTGACAGCACATGTCCTGCAAATCCTCACAATGCAAAACATGAAAAATCGCATTTACACACAATGCAAACAAATTAATAAAACCTGCTGCATTTTCTCACAACACTTGCAAAAACATCGGAACACAACGAAAATGTTTTAAGGGGACCCAAAAACATGGCGGACGCCGCTGTGCCATGACAATGACTGTTTTTCAATATGTGTTCTAATCTTGCGGTCCTTGTGTTCTCGTGTAAAGTCATCATCAACTGCCAAAGTTCAGTTCCAAAACTCAAGGCCGCAAGAACGGAGGATGAGTGAAAGTTCCTGAATGTGTTCTTGATATCGAGGACGCATCGATGCAGACTTGATTGCAAAACTCTCTTGAGCCTATAGCTGTTTCTCAATTCCAAGAAAGCAGAGAATGGACTTGCGTTCTTGTGAAGACCGGTCTTGCCAGGTCACCTGGCAACGAACTCGGGAGACCGGGTGAACAGAGAACGCGTCCTGTGAGAAATGAGATGCTGCGTTCTTCGCGCTTCTAACGAAGGCTTCGCCTTCACGCGTTTTTAACGAAAAATTATGTAAACATTACAGCATTCATACAATGATTTATTGTTTTTCCCCTTTTCACAATATGTAAGACTTTACAAATATACTTTGCACAGTATAAATAAAACATATTTAAATAAGAATTTCAACAAATAAACAGCCTTAATGTGTTTATGCCTTCATTAAGAATTTCATGTTAATGTTTACTTTCACCATTTCATTTAGAGAAACTCCTGAGACAAATAAGTTATGTCTCCGAACTTTATTAATAAATTTATATAAAATGCTGTGCTTCCCACTTCCATTCGCAATGACTTCTGGGATTTCTAGAGGGAGTTTGGTGCTCAAGTCTGCATTGATGCGTCCTCGATACCAAGAACACATCCGGGAACTTTCAAGCGTTCTCCGTTTTGGAACTGAACTTTGGCAGTTGATGATGACGTTACAAGAACACGAGGAAACAAGAACGCTGAAGAAAGCATATTGAGAAACAGCCAGTTGCTCAGCGAAGTTGTAGGTGATCTTTGAAAGGTGAGTTTTTTTGTTTGTTTATTTTAATATCCTGATTCCTCTTTTGTATTTTATTAGACTAAATAACCATAAATAAACCTAAATAGCCGGGTCTGTCACACTTTAGGGTTCTCTTGAAACATTTCCATTGTGTTCCGTGCTATTTGCAAGTGTTGTGAGAA
This sequence comes from Danio kyathit, assembly GCA_903798195.1. NCBI lineage: Eukaryota > Metazoa > Chordata > Actinopteri > Cypriniformes > Danionidae > Danio > Danio kyathit. Next base: position 15,283,900 of record LR812526.1, on the reverse strand, counting down.
AATGCAGCACGATTTATTAATTTGTTTGTGTTGTGAGAATATGCAGAGTGTTTTTTAAAAATATGTAAACGTTGTGACGATTTGCAGCACGAACGTAACACAAACTGATGAAGATCTTTTCTTAATTTGCTGGCGTCTTCTGTAATTGCATGTGTTTTCTTAAATTGCAGCACGTTAAGCTCTCGGCCACCGTAGAATAGGTAGATTTACATGGTCAAAGGAAAATTAAGACCTGTTTAAAAGCATTTAGGTCCTACAACACTATATTTCAATGAATTTAGGACTTTTTAAAGGCCAAAAATTTCGTTTTTTAAATTTAAGACATGTTAAGACACCTTGTTAAAGCTTTCATTGCTCATAATATTTTTAAAACATTTTCTTTATCTTAGAAATGTGATTTTTGGGTGATTATATTAAGGATCGCTCTTTAAAAGATGCTGGTTTTATTATAAACTTTATTCTATTATTATGGAAATTTCATATACACAAATGCAAGTTTGCAAAAAGCAAACTTTTCTTCATGGTGCATAGAGAAAAGAGATTAAAATGTATATAAAAATTATTTCTAAGTTTTTAAAATGATTAATATGTGCTCCTCCTTTTAACATTTTTGCATAAAATGTTTGTATGTCTTTCTGTACTAAAAGTGAATTTAATAACTTTTGTTAATAAGTACATTTCATTCATTCATTTTTCTTCAGCTTAATCCCTTATTTATCAAGGGTCGCCACAGCGCAATGAACCGCCAACTTATCCAGCATATGCTTTATGCAGCAGATGCCCTTCCAGCCACAACCCAGTACTGGGAAACACCCATACACACTCACATTTACACACACACTTATACACTACAGACAATTTAGTTTATTCAATTCACCTATAGTGTCTTTGGATTGTGGGGCAAACCGGAGCACCTGGAGGAAACCCACACCAACACGAGAAGAACATGCAACTTCCACACAGAAATGCTCGTACAGGTTTGAAACCACTTGAAGAATAGTGAATGCGTTTCACCCAGGGACAGTTCACCAAAAAAATAATTTTTACTTTGCTCTCTTGTTCTAAACATGTGTCTTTCTTGAACACTAAAGAAGATATTTTGAAGAAAGCTGGAAATCATTGACTGCCATAGTATTTGTTTTCCTCTTCCTTCTTAAATATTCATCAGAATAAGAAAAGTCATAAGGGTTTAAAACCACTTGAAGGTGAGTAAATAGTGAATACATTTTTTGGTGAACTGTCCCTTTAAGTGTAGTCAGAGTGGTATGGAAACTGTCTGTTAAAAAACAGAAGAGTATTTTTAGAGACTTTCAGACAACTCAAATTGTCTCGATCAAGTCAGCACATCTGCTTATATACAGTTGAAGTCAGAATTATTAGCCCCCCTTTGAATTTTTTTTCTTTATTAAATATTTCCCAAGTGATGTTTAACAGAGCAAGGAAATTTTCACAGTATGTCTGATAATATTTTTTCTTCTGGAGAAAGTCTTATTTGTTTTATTTCAGCTAGAATAAAAGCAGTTTTAAATTTTTTAAAAGCCATTTTAAGGTCAAAATTATAAGCCCCTTTAAGCTATATATTTTTCCAATAGGATACAGAACAAACCATCATTATACAATAACTTGCCTAATTACCCTAACCTGCCTAGTTAACCTAATTAACCTAGCTAAGCCTTTAAATGTCACTTTAAGCTGTATAGAAGTGTCTTGAAAAATATCTAGTAAAATATTATTTACTGTCATCATGGCAAAGGTAAAATAAATCAGTTATTAGAAATGAGTTATTAAAACTATTATGTTTAGAAATGTGTTGAAAAAATCTCCCTGTTAAACAGAAATTGGGGAAAAAATAAACAAGGGGCCAAAAATTATGGGGGGCTAATAATTCTGACTTCAACTGTATATATATGCAGATGTACACAAATGTATATTAGGTCTTTATCACATAAAATATTTGATGGCAGATTGAACATGCACATTTAAAATGTCACCATGACCTGAAAGTGCAAGGATTCTTTGTGATCATATAGGGGTTTGCAAACTGAAGTCTGGGGAAAATTCTAAAATGAATTTAATAAAATTAAAAGAAATGTGAGAAAAAAAACTGTAAATGTTTCTGTTAAGATAAATAAAATGCATTAGTATAAAAGAAAGAAAGAAAGAAATATTGCATTAAAACTATCTAATATAAAAAAGAAAAGTTCAAAACTAAATTCCTACTCAAGATTGGTTCAAAAGTAAAAAATGAATACAAGCTCGATTAAAACATACAAATGAATACAAATTAGATTACAATTAATAATAATAATAATAATATTAAAATAGATTAGTAGCCTATATGTGTAAATGTACAGTATGAGTAGCAAAAAACGTACCAAAATAGAAACCAAAATATTTTACAATTATTATTATTGCATTTGTCCCTATCAAATAATACGAACATTATTACAATAGATTAGGAGCCTGCATGTATAAATATACAGTATAATCAGCAGCAAAAAACGTACCAAAATGGAAACCAAAATATTTTACAATTATTGTTATTATACTATTATTATTGCACTTGTCCCTATCTAATAATACTAACAATATTACAATAGATTAGTGGCCTGTATGTATAAATATACAGTATGATAAGTAGCAAAAAACTTACCAAAATAGAGACCAAAATAGTTTACAATTATTATTATTAAACTAAAAGCTGTGACATTACCTACGTTGAAGTGAGTTTGGTAGCTGGAAATTTCATATCGCATTAAAATATGTGAAAGATTTTCGCTCTCGCACTATAGCTAATGTAGAACAAAAGAAAAAAAAAATGTATTTGCTGTATGCGATCGAGCACGTTCTGCCAGAAGGAATGATGGCAAATGTAGTTAACTACAAGACCAAATACAAGTAAAAACATCAAGCTAAATGAAAGTGTAGTTTCTTTCAGGTGAAGTTCTGGCAGCGGATTGGCTTGAATGGCAAAATAGGCGTGGTGACGGTTGATGATTGACAGAACTCCCTCACGAAGGTGACCAGCAGAAACATCAGCAGGACAAACTTCCCTTTGTCGGCTTTACTGCCTAAATAACTTTTCAAAGACGGAAACACAGCAGCTTTGGAGGTCATATATTTGTAGTGAAGATTGCACAGGGAGTCCTGTAGCAGAAATGACGGAGTGAGATGCTTCTTAGTGGGATTATACGATGATGGAAGCGCACCTGTTGAGTTTTGTGGAGCGAGTCAACTGTTTGTTCAACCAAGACAGAAGCGGAGACCAGCTCATATCGTCCGAATTCAGCGTAAGTCTTTTATACACAATTTTTTTCTTATATAAATACAATAGAAAGTCATTTAGAACTCGAGCAGGTCGTATCAGATCAAACTGTATGGCATACAATATTTATTTGTAGACTGAAGAAAAACAATACAACTTAGCCCTCCTTAATAGCTATAACACAGCTGCTAAATATTTCCACATTAAAATGAGGACTTTTACACTGAATGACAATTTTGTTTTTTCAATATTTTGACATCTTTCCATCGCAAAATTATTTGAAAGTAAACACTTAAAAAGCATATTAAATGCAATTAAAGTTAGTAAAGTAGATTTTTAAATGTAATTTGATGCAGATACTCACATGGGATGTCTTGTCTTTGACCTACAGGCTTAATTGTAAAAGAGAAATGTTTAAGTCATAACCATCGAGTTTAGCCTTTTATACACACTTTTACTTAGATAAATACAATGGAAAGTCATTTAAAATTCGAACAGGTCGTAAACAGAATGACACACAATACCATATTTATCATTGTAGACGGAAGAAAAACAATACAGCTTAGCCCTTTTTAATATAACCCAGCTGATAAATATTTTTTTTCAGTATTTTTACTTTTTTCCTTCGCAAAAATGATTTGAAAGAAAACATTTTTTTTCATGCATTTAATATGTTTTTTAAGTTAGTAAGGTAGATTTTAAATGTAATTTGATGCAGATACTCACATGGGATGTCTTGTCTTTGACCTGCATGCTTATTTTTAATAGAAAAAATGTTATTAGAACTCATATTCACAGAGTTCAGTCTTTTATACACACCTTTTACTTATACAAATACAATAGAAAGTCATTTCAAACTCGAACAGGCCGTATCAGATAAAACAATATGACACATAGCACTATATTTATCATTATAATACAGTTTTTGGGCATTCAATGTTGTCTAAACTACAAAAATGCTATGATACCATGGTGTTGTGATAATAAAATCGTATTTTGTTTATATCCAGAGACTATATAAACCAATCTCTCTAATAAGGTATTAGACCTACAATGGTACATGTTAAAAACATGTTATTAACGTTGTACCTTTTGGGTTGTTTCATTGCATTTTAGTACAAGTGATTTAGTGAACTAAAAGATTCAACTTGTATATATCAACATACCACCAATGCATTATCACCTTACCCATCATGGCCTCCCAGTCACCCCCATCCACTGAATTGGCTCTATCACCGTCTCTCCACTCCACCAATAGCTGGTGTGTGGTGAGCGTACTGGTGCTGTTGTCCTGTGGCTGCCGTCGTATCATCCAAGACCCCCCTCGTGATTGTGAAGCGCTTTAGGTGTATACACAATAAATACGCTATATAAATACACGTTACGTTACATCATTTAGACTTAGTACCATGGTAAAGCAACATTTCTTGTACCTTTGAATATCACATAAATACCATGGGATATGATTATGGTGTTCAAATTTCTGTGGAATTGCCATCTTGTATCATTGTAGAATTTATTTTTGCATATGGAAAAATATGATCAGTACATGGACATTTATAACCTCATGAGTGTGCATTACTGACAATTTTGTGGGTCAGAGATATTCTACATTTTCATAATAATACAGAATAATCTTTTGCTTATTTACATGTGCAATTTTGCAAATGAATTGATAATAACTGCATGCTTGATAGTCCATGCAACATTTGCATGAGAAACAGTAAACAGTGTTGAAAGCTCTTACTGATCATTTTGTCAGATATTCTCAGAACATTACACTACCAGTCAAAGTTTGGGGTCAGTAGGATTTTTAAATGTTTTAAAATAAGCTTATCCTGCTCACCAAGGCTGCATTTATTTAATCAAAAATAGAGTACAAATTGTAAAATTGTGAAATGGTATTGCTCTATAAAATAACTGTTCGAAACTAGTTTATAATTTAATTTAATAAATAAAACTTAAAACATTTAACAGTAGTGTATACTTCTATGTACAGTATGTGTGTGTGTGTGTGTGTGTGTGTGTGTGTGTTGGTTTTGGTGGATTACAAGGTCAGTTCACCAGTTTACATACCGACATTGCAGGGACATTTTGAATTGTAAGGACATAGGACATGTCCTTGTAATTCAAACGACGTATATTCATATATTTAAGCCTCATGAACAATCCCTCTCTTTTTTTTTGAATGTCCTTTTAAATATGTAAACCAGATTTCTGGTGTTTCTGAGTGTATTCCTTGACGCCTCCTAAAGGCAGCATTTGTAACTGTTGATTTTTACACAATGCGACCTAAATGGGCGTGACGGTTGAAAAAAACGCGGGCTGCCATTTGATTGGGTAATATGCTCACGCTGTGGACGCGCCCCTCTGGGAGGAGTTTGCGATCGCATTTGCAATGGAGACACAGAGAGAGCAACATCCAGGTAAGGGGATTAAGTAAGTTATTAAGCTTTATATGATTAATCATAACAGTTATTAAAGTTTAGTCGCTCATAGATAATGACTCAGTCATAATACGAGTGCAGTATATGGTTAAACCTTAGCGACTGCATGACGTGAACTAAGTTGATGTAACATTAGCTTAATGCTAATGAAAGCTTAATAATTATATGGATCACTGTTAAATCTTGGATGTACTGTCTCATTAGTTAGAAAAAATACTCTTTATAGAGCTCACTAAAGCCTTGAATTCGTGTATGGTATACATGAATGGTTGTAAATGGTTTGCTAATATGCTAACATGCTAACGGACTCACACCATGTGCTGATATTGAGGTAAAGTTTGTTTTATATTCACACATTTGTTCAGTGACAACTTGTGACATGCTTCCTATATTGTTTACCACGGCATGTTAAATATTCGGTCTGAAATAACCTGTAAGTGTGACTTGAAAACAACATTACCACTGTTTATTTGACTGTGAACAATGTTGTACTTTCATAGTCATTGGCTGCTAATATAATTTCGCTATTTAGAGTTTGCAAATAATACTTTTATGAAATTATATTATTAAGGGGACAGTCCGAATGTGTGAATATAAAACCAACTTTACATTCATGCGGCTGATGGCATTCATGTAATCAAAAGCATGTTTACTGTAGCATTAACATCACGTTATATATCAAAAATGAAAATAAGTATCTATTTAATCTTGTGCTGCATTGTAAATATTTAATTTGCAGTATATAACATTAGGTAAAATACTTGGTGTGTTAAAATGACAATGCACAATTCCCTGAATGCATCATATGTCATATTATATTCGTCATATGGAATATTGTCAAGTGTTAAATTAGTTTAAACTTGTTTACTACTTTACTGTCAATAAACGGGAGCTCATCCAGCTCTACTATTATAAATATTTAAAAAATAATGTTTTATTTATATTGATAATTTATAGAGAATTGTTATATTTAATATATTATTTTTTATATTAAATATACAGGTGCAAGGCAATTGTCCTATTTAATCAAAATATTTGATATCTGAACAGCAGAATAAAACAAAAGAATTAAAAATGTCTCTTTATATTTAGCATAGTTAACATAATTATTTACAGCATTTTTCCATTGTTATATATATATATATATATATATATATATATATATATATATATATATATATATATATATATATAGATAGATAGATAGATAGATAGATAGATAGATAGATACATACATATAGTGCTAAGCATTAATGAGTACACCCCCTTTTTGAAAATTTCTTAATGAATATAAACAGGATTGTTTGGTGCATTTTAAACAAAACTATTTTATTAAACAGTTAAAATAACAGTTTGGTCACCGAACATCGTTAGGAATAGAAAAATAATAAATTTAATTTCAAACCAGTTATTGCGAACAACAAATTATAAACTACAACATTTCAACTAAATTAGATTTTTTTTTTTTCTTTTTATTAAAATATTATTTAATGTTTCCCCATATTTTTTTGGGTTTACGAATTTTTGGCTGTCATCTTAAAGTTTTTATTTTAGATTAGTTAATCAGTTTTGTGCATCACTGTAATTTTATTTTTCATTTTAAAAGCGACTGCTAAATGAAAATGTTTTAAAGTACTATGTTATTTCTGCAGTGAGATGAAATGGAGAACGGTTCCAAGCGATGCAGACTTGAGCTTGTGGGTGATGCAGAGTGCGACATAATCTAGGATGGACAAGCCATACCTTGGTTCATTAACAAACTCAAAGGTACAGTACCAGGGGCGATTTTAGGATTTTGATTTTAGGGGGGCTCAGCTCCTTATAAGGTAAAAAAAAATGTATATAAAAATATTATATATATATATATATATATATATATATATATATATATATATATATATATATATATATATATATATATATATATACACACACATACATAAAGCCTAATATTACAATATTACATTTATAAGTAGTAATTTAATAGTAATACACTTAAAAATGTTTGTTTAATATGGGTTGTATACTAGTATTCCACTGTATTACATAGATAGGCATAACCATTTGAGTTCTGAATAAGCCAAATATTCAGAAGTTCATTTTGAAATAAAAATAGCGAAATGTTCGTTAAGAGTTACATTTTTCCCTGGAGGAAACAACTTTGATTATGAGGTAAACAGAGAAAACCCAACTGCTCCTCCGTGACATTGATATACAGGTGATAAGGTTATCTATACCAAAGAACTGCAAATAAGCAGATATTATAACAATTTATCAATAAACACACACCTCGTTCTCTCGCTGTACACGGCTGTAGTTTGCTGATCAAAGGAAAAACAAAAGACGGGGAGGAGCTGAATTTTGCCGCCGTTTTCTTATCAAATTTAAAGGGGACTTAGGGGATAATTTAGTGTACAGTTTATGAGCTAATCGCAAAAGTTTTAGGGGGGCTGAGTAAAAATATAGGGGGGCTTACAGCCCCCCTAAAATAGGCCTAGCATCGATCATGTACAGTACTCTATTCCCTTAACTAGCTATCTAACTTGGTATCCTCATGCTGCATTATTAGATGCTGTATTCAGATGTTTTCCTGCCTTTGACTGGTGCTCAACCAAAGATGAACATGCACAATATTTTAAACAAATCACATCTGTTCTTTTCACCAACATGTTTTTTTTCTGTTTTGTTTAAGTAACCATATTATGTAGTAGTAAAAATATTTTAACGTGCCAGTGATAATCAAAACAACCTTTCAAACACTATTTATTTCTCTCCACTTATAGAAACAGATGAATCTACATGTAAATCTGACTGATGAATACACACTCCCTAACTGTGTTAGAGCAGGAACAAACATGGTTGCATCTATAGTTCACATATGGATAAAAAGTGAAAATCAGAAACTGATTTAAAATTGTTGAAATCAATGCAGCTTAGTGAATGCATTGTAGTGCAATGAAATGTAACATGAATAAAAACAGTGGGTTAATGCTTAAAGCAATAATAAATATCTTTAAATGGGGTATGATGTTTTTAGGTCAATTGTAGATATTTGTTTTTGTTTTAATCATAGGCTTATATATATATATATATATATATATATATATATATATATATATATATATATATATATATATATATATATATATATATATATATACATATTTATATATTTTTTTATATTTTATATTTATATTTATATATTTTTTATAATTTTTATTATATTTATATATTGTCCGTAGTGTATGAGTTTGAATGAGAGTGTGTGGATGTTTCCCAGAAATGGGTTGCGGCTGGAAGGGCATCCGCTGCGTAAAAAACATGCTGGATAAGTTGGCGGTTCAATCCGCTGTGGCGATTCCAGATTAATGAAGGGACTAAGCCGAAAAGAAAATGAAGGAATGAATATATATATATATATATATATATATATATATATATATATATATATATACATATATATATATATATATATATATATATACATATATATATATATATATATATATATATATATATATATATATATATATATATATATATATATATATATATATATATATATATACATATATATACATATATACATATAATTTAGTTTTAAGTAATTATATTTATCATTTAAGATTTTTGGATATTTGGGTGTTGCTTTATAGTAACTTATCATTAATAAATGATATAAATCATTAATAAAAACAATGCTTGGCATATTATTTGTTGATATACTGCATATTTAGATACAAATGTAAAAAAAAAAGTTATTGTTATTGTTTTCTAGTAAACTTAATTTTTTATTTTTTACTTTAAAAAATAAGCATTTACTTACCGCAAAAAATAATCTGTTTGATACTATGACTAAAACAAAAACTGATGTTTTTAAACATTTTAAATGTAGAGGGAGTGTTTGAGTTAGTACTTCACTATACAGTAAAATCCACTATATTGATTCAACTATATTGAGTTTGCATGTTCTCCCTATGTTGGTGTGGGTTTCCTCTGGGTACTCCGGTTTCCCCCACAGGTCCAAAAACATGTGGTATAGGTGAATTGGGTAAGCTAAATTGTCCGTACTGTATGATTGTGAATAAGTGTGCATAGATGTTTCCCAGTTATGGGTTGCAGCTGGAAGGGCATCAGCTGCGTAAAAAATATGCTGGATAAGTTGGCGGTTCATTCCACTGTGGCGACCCCAGATTAGTAAAAGGACTAAGTCAAAAATAAAATGAATGAATGAATATTGATTCATTTTAGTATGTCCAGATTTTACATTAGTATTGATGTGCATTCTTTCTCTCCTTTACAGATGAATACTGATGTTGCTGCTACTGATATTTCAAGACCTTGTCTGCCAGAAGCAGGTTCAGAGCAGGTACTGTCATTTTAATATAGTTGGTCTATTGTAAATCTGCAACGCAGAAAGTTGATGTGAATATTATTGATAAAGATTCACACTGTGAACCAGAAAACACACTGCTTTATGAGGACACCATGAATTGTTAGGACACTGTAGTGAAACCATCTGCTATTCTATGGGCTTTATTTTAACGATCTAAGCACACAGTCTGAAGTGCATGGCATTAATGGCATGTCCGAACCCACTTTTGCTATTTTAAGGATGGAAAAATACGGTTTGCACCCCAGGGCATGGTCTAACATGGTTGTGCTTATTTTCTTAGTGTGCTTGAGCATAACATGCATTAAACCAATCAGCGTCTTGTCTCCCATTTCCTTTAAGAGTCAGTTGCATCGCACTATGGTGCATTTGCTATTTACGTGGCAGATTTTGTAAGTAAAATCTTCACTAGCGAGAAAGCGGTTAAACAGAGCATCTGCAGCATGAGGATAAAGAACGAGCCTCCTCCATTCGGCCTCTTTACTTTACTTTTACTCTTTACTTTGAAGTAAGGAAATGGTGGAAACTCACTCTACTAAACACATGCATTAGCCTACATATTTAATTTCCTTTGTTAAGCGGAAAGATTTGTTTCAAAACTATTTTTAAATTCAGTTCTAATCTCCAGCAAAGGAATAAATGAACAATAGTAATGAAGTGTGGTCAAAAAACTGAGTTATTTTCAAACACACGTCCTGTTCTTATGCCCCATATAGTGATGCAGACGTCTCCAAAACCCAGCAGGTGGACAAATCTAAACTTGTTTTTATTAAAACAAATATAAATATGCACATAATAAATACTATTAATAATAACAATATTATGCAATTTGTCATGAGTAAACTGTCTACAACAGAGCTGGATTACAAAGCCCCCTGACATTGAGGCAGTGGTTTATATATTTATGTAGAAAATAATTATTTTGCATCATTTTAATCCTTTAATTGTTTCCATATGTAAAGATATTTGTGTATTACTGTACATCCTGTGTGTATTAAGCAGTGTGTAAGCATTTGGACCTGCATAGGCGCATAACTAACGTGCTTTTTAAATTACAAATCTCTGCGTCATTGACTTTAGAGCAGCTTTTAGTTGGTCAATGGCGTGGCCTATTTCAGTTGCCTCAAAATAGCCTTAACACACCTTCTTTATAGACCAGCACACCCATGAGGCAACAGAGTGGTGCAAATGGTTTTTGCTATTTAAACAATGTGAAAATGAAACCTGCGCTCGTATGAAAATAGTAAGAAATCACGCCATACAAACCTTGTGCCTTTATTACACATGGTGTATGATAGGGTCTTAAATAAATCAGAAAACACACTGCTTTATGAGGACACTGTGGTTTATCAGGACATTGTAATGTGTAAAATAGTGAACAGCAGTAAAACTGTCATAATGTCCTTTCAAACCACCCTGACCCTTTAATGCAGTGTGTTGTCAGTAGGGATGCTCCGATCAGGATTTTTGCAGCCGATACCAAGTACCGATTCTTTGTGATGGTGATCGGCCAATACTGAGTACCGATTCTGATGCTTCAAGCTTTATAATACATGGAGCACATTTCCCCCCTAAGTATGATAATTAAGTGGAGATCTTGCCTTACACCTCAGAGAATAAATGAAGAATGTTGCATATAATCCCTCAAACATGTCTCTTATAACCATTTAGTGTGGACATGTCATGGTCAGAAGCAACTTTACAGAAAATAATAGATAAAACAGATACAAAAAAATGGTAAGAAAAACAACTACAAAGCAATTTGAAAACATTGCAAATAATGGAAGATGAATTTGACATGTCTCAATCAAGAAAAAGTACATATTTGATGCATAAGATGTTAAAATGCACATCTATAAATATATATTTGTTTATTGCAGTAAGTATATTACAAAAAGGTATATTATGAAATATTCAATTAAAAAATTTTTTTTTACGTTTTTAATTGCATTTTCAGCCAGGTTTTAGTGAACTGGCAATATTGTCAAAAACACAGAACTCTCAGTTCTTATATATGTAAAAAGGTGTAAACACATGCAAGACCATTCCAATATTTTGCTCTCCAACTAGCATGTCTGGTTCCTCTGCATATAAACTCATAAACAGACACCTGTGATCGGTTCATGAGATCGGCCAGATTGGCGAGTACCGATCGAGTCATAAAATGTGATTATCGGCCGATACCGATCTCTGGCCGATCGATCGGAGCATCCCTAGTTGTCAGTGACATCAGTAAGACTTGGTCACATGTGATTTTGAGTGGTTGAAATGGTTCCTGCACCAGCAAGAGCAGTTTCATTCCCCCAATTAGCAGTGCCCAAACCAACCACTTTAAACAAACAGGGACGCGGGCTGCAAGGTAGAGAAAACATAAGCTTAGTTTATTCGCCGATGGATGAGTTTAGACAGAGACGTGAGGGACTTTGGTTTAGAATAGGTTTGACGCAGCTACATTAAAACTTGAAAAGACTGAGTAAACGAATTTCACTCTCTGTGTCTTAACAGTGCAGATAGAGCGGATGCACCACAAATCTGACGCTTCGTAAACTTTTTTATGTCTGACAGAGCTCTGTGTATTACTGAGACATTCAAACAGAGATGCAAGAGAATGAAGATTGAATTGTATTGGGTAGGAATAATAGTTCAGCACTTATGAAAAACATTGCATTTTAACATCATTAAACACAGACAATGTTATTATTCAGAAGCTCGACAGGTTATCATAAGTTGCAATAATGATCAATAGTGTGTCAAGATTCAAAAAGTTGTCTGAAATAACTGTTGAAAATAGTTGGCTCATCAAGTAAGAATGTACAGTCTTATATATAAAATTCTCTAACACTTTAGGTCAAATTTATTCTATTTACTACTGGCTAAATACCTGCCTATTATTATGTTGTGAACTGTTCATTAGTAGTTATAAAGTATGATCTTATTCTACAATCCCTAATCCTACCCAAAACCAAAACCCAACTACTACCTTACTAATAATAAACAGATAATTAGTAGTTTATTAATCTAGTAGTGTTAGTAAATAATTAGTTTATGCTGTGAATTGTGACCTAAAGTGTTACTGAATATATATATATATATATATATATATATATATATATATATATATATATATATATATATATATATATATATATATATATATATATATATATATATATATTATTTCAGCTTAGAATAAAAGCAGTTTTTAATTTTTCAAAAACTATTTTAAGGACAAAATTATTAGCCCCTTTAAGCAAATTTTTTTTTGCGATTGTCTACAGAAAAAAACATCGTTATACAATAACTTGCCTAATTACCCTAACCTGCCTAGTTAACCTAATAAACCTAGTTAAGCCTTTAAATGTCACTTTAAGCTGTATAGAAGTGTCTTGAAGAATATCTAGTCTAATATTATTTACTGTCATCATGACAAAGATAAAATAAATCAGTTATTAGAAATAAGTTATTAAAACTATTATGATTAGAAATGTGTTAAAAAGAATCTTCTCTCTGTTGAATAGAAATGGGCGGAAAAATAAACAGGGGGGTGCTAATAATTATGACTTCAACTGTATATCTGTTCTGTGCATCACTGTAATTTTATTTTTCATTTTAAAAGCGACTGCTGAATGAAAATGTTTTAAAGTACTATGTTATTTCTGCAGTGAGATGAAATGGAGAACGGTTCCAAGCGATGCAGACTTGAGCCTGTGCGTGATGCAGAGTGCGACATAATCTAGGATGGACAAGCCTTAGCTTGGTCAGCGGTTCATTAACAAATTCAAAGGTACAGTACTCTATTCCCTTAACTAGCTATCACACTTGGTATCCTAATGCTGCATTATTAGATGCTGATTTCAGATGTTTTCCTGCCTTTGACTGGTGCTCAGCCAAAGATGAACATGCACAATATTTTACAATAATCACATCTGTTCTTTTCACCAACATGTTTTTTTTTTTCTGTTTTGTTTAAGTAACCATATTATGTAGTAACAAAAATATTTTAACGTGTCAGTAATAATCAAAACAACCTTTCGAACACTATTTATTTCTCTCCACTTACAGAAACAGATGAATCTACTTGTAAATCTGACTGACGAATACACACTCCCTAACTGTGTTAGAGCAGGAACAAACATGGTGGCATCTATAGTTCACATACAGTTAAAGTCAAAATTATTATCCCCCCCTTTGAATTTTTATTCTTTTTTTAAATATTTCCCAAATGATGTTTAACAGATCAAGGACATGTTCACAGTATGTCTGATAATATTTTTTCTTCTGGAGAAAGTCTTATTTGTTTTATTTCGGCTAGAATAAAAGCCGTTTTTAATTTTTTTTAAAAAAACATTTTAAGGTCAATATTATAAGCCCCTTTAAGCAATTTTTTTTTGCGATTGTCTACAGAACAAACCATCGTTATACAATAACTTGCCTAAATACCCTAACCCGCCTAGTTAACCTAATTAACCTAGTTAAGTCTTTAAATGTCACTTTAAGCTGTAAAGAAGCGTCTTGAAAAATACCCAGTAAAATATTAATTACTGTCATCATGACAAAGATAAAATAAATCAGTTAATGAGTAATTAAAGAAATGAGTTATTAAAACTATTTTGATTAGAAATGTGTTAAAAAAAAAAAATCTTCTCTTTGTTAAACAGAAATTGGGGAAAAAAAATATATAGAGGGGCTAATAATTCAGAGTGGCTTATAATTCTGACTTCAACTGTATAGTTGAAAAGTGAAAATCAGAAACCGATTTGAAATTGTTGAAATCAATGCAACTTAGTAAATGCATTGTAGAAAATCAATACCATCTTCAGTACTTTTTCCATAGTACAAATAGCTAAGTGCAATGAGATGTAACATGAATACAAAATGCTTAAAGCAAGAATAAATATCTTAAAATAGGGTTTTTAGGTCAATTGTAGATATTTGCTTTTGTTTTAACCGTAGGCTTGCTTAATTTCAGTTAGGTTTATGAAAAGCAATATATATATATATATATTAAGGGTGTAACGATACGTGTATTCGTATTGAACCTTTCGGTACGAGGCTTTTGGTTCGATACGCATTACAAATCGAACGATTCAGACAAATTTCTAAAAAGATAAAAGAGAGTAAGTGTACAGAATATAATGTTTTCAGCGCAACAACACCCAACAAGGCATCCCAAATGACGTGACCCTGGACGTGACAGGCAACATGCTGCCTTCCCCGCCCACCTCCACACTACTCCAGTCAGGCACACGCTGCAGTAGCTCGCTAAATGGCTAACATTAATGTAATCCTCCTATAACCAACAGCGGGTCTGGCATTTGGGTTCACTTGGTTTCCCTGTTTTGAGGGTGATGGCAAGAGAGTGGCAGATAAAAAAAACACTATGTTGTTGGATTATTGCATAAAAGACGTGCGAATACAGCTGCGTTTCCATCCAACGAGTCAAAGCGAACAAAACCGTCACTTCCTGATTAACTGCCGCCAAATATCAACAGTAAAAACTGAATTTACAGCAGTAGGAGAAGTTGCGTCAATCTTTTCTTCATCTAATAAATGACTTGCGCCTCAGAAAGCAATCCTGACACACAGTGAATGCGCGGTGGCGTTTGAAGGTGTCAGACGCGGAGCACAGACGCTTTTGATTCTGGATGTCATTAATAATATAATAACACTAATACTTAAACGGTAAGGGGTTTTAAAATGACAAAAATAACATTTCAGATGGTTTATAATGTGCAGCTTGCTGATTTGTCAATTTACACACATTTTTATCATCACATGATCTCTTATAACAAAATCACATGACCTTTTTTTATGCGCACACTGGAATTTGTGCGGTAAAAGTGTTTCCATCGCAGTTTATGCGCATCTTATCAAATAAAAAGTTTATCCTACTCAGTTATGCTCATATGTTTTTTATGCGCATTTTCAAAATTTATGCGCATCATGTCGTTTCCATCATTCGTTTTTTTATGCACATCTCCAAAATGCGCATAAAAATAGGTGGATGGAAACATAGCTACTGACATCACGGAATCACTAACTGGAATTAGACGAAAACTAGACACGGGCACTACATGCAACTCTCCCCGCAGCATTCAGACAGGCAATTTCTCCAGATTCGAACAGGGCAAAACAAATCACCGAGGCGATCGCTACATTTATAGCTGTGAATATGAGACCTTAATCGGTAGTGGAAATTTCGGGTTTTAAGAAAATGTTAAATGTAATAGAGCCCCGTTACATGATTCCTTCATAAGCCCATTTCAGTCAGATAATAATTCCTGCTTTCAGATACACTGAAATGGCAGGTGACAGTCAAATCAAGCAGATCTGTGCTGTCTGAAGAAAAGGTGGACACTTTCTGAAAATAATAAATTACTCAAAAATTGATTGAAACTGAGTTCCATACAAAAACTAAACTCTTCTTTTTATTTGTTTAACTACAAAAATATTACATTTATTTTATAAGCAGCTTTTTGTTTTGAGTATAAAGAAGGATTTGTTTTATTTGCTGCTAACAGAAACCCCAGAAGTATAGCTTTATATCACTGTTCAAAGTAAAAAAAAAAAAAAGAAAGAAAAAAGAAAGGAGATCATGCTTTATGATGTTAGTTTTAAAACATTAAAAAGATTTCAATCAGAGAAATCCTCTGGCTTTTTTCTTTTTTTGCTGTATCGAAAACATACCGAACCGTGACACCACTGTGTCGTATCGAACCGAACCGTGATTTTTGTGAACCGTTACACCCCTAATAATAATATAAAATATTAACAATAATTTTTTTTATAATTATATTATGTATTATTACCAAATAATATATCGTATAATCACGATCATTTATTTTAACCTGATTGATTCTATCATTTTACAATTTTGGTATTTGGGTGTAATACATAACCATACAATTGTAAAAAAGTTTATGTATTTTCTCTACAGTAAACTAATTTTTTACTTTTTACTAATTGCATAGGCTAATGGACCTCGCCACCAAACTGAGGCTTTTCATTTTACAGCTTATAAAAAAACATGTATGCAAATAATTGCAATATCATATGTAAACACACAAATTTTTATATGACTATGAAAGTAGCCTAATACTTTTACGAAAGTCAAACATAGAGCCTTTAGGTTTCTGTGCTTTCATTACACACAGCGCGCGCACCATTGAACCGCCGAATGAGACAGAGGACATAAGTCATAGTCGTAATTTAAATCCATAATCTTTTAAACTAATGAATTCTATTAACATGTGTTTTGACCAGAGACTTGTGTAATATTAACATTATTAACATTAATTAAATGCAATATTTTTGGGAGCGATCTATTTGAGGTAGCCTGATATTTTTATCTGATGGAAGAAAAAAAACATGAGTGGACAAACAGCTGCCGGTTCTTAAAAGTCAGTGTTTTCGTTTTGTAATTTAAACTTGTCATTTAGGGGAAGATCTAGAGCAGGATTTATTTTATTCTTTTTGTTTAGTTTTGTTTTTCTATCTATAGCTGCTAAAAACACAGCAGGTGAAGATGCTATATATGTTTCTGTATGCTTGTTTGCATTTAAAATAAATAAGTATTTTAAAATGCAATATTTAATGTGTCATACTAAATATAGGCACGTCAATTATTTTTTTTATTAATATTTTAATATTAATCTGTTAGCGGTTAACGAGCCCAAATTAACCGAAATGAGCAGTTTCTATAGCTCTGGTGCTAAACTGAAATCATCTTCTTTAGTAAAAAATAACAGACCTATAAGTATACATGACAGACGGCACAATCTAACTAAAAACATGCTTGCTGCAAAACTAGGCTACCATTATTTGAGCATTCCTTGTGATATTGTCCCTGTCCTTTTTAATATTAAGATTTTTCTTTGATATCTGTAATAGGCTATTGACATCGTTGGTAAAATAATCAGCCTTTTATTAAATTTATTAATTATATTAATTACAGCCTGATATTTTCCTGCAGATTTGATGCAGATTAAATTAAAATGCCAGTTTTACTTAATAATCCCTCTCCAGCATCTTCAGCGCCAAAACACAAACTGGTCTGTTAAATAAAATATTAATGCATAAAATGACAGTGAAATATTCACAGTTTCAGAGTAGCCTATATTAGGCTAAATAATTTTCTGTTAATGACAATCCATATTGCGCCTGTCAGTTTCACTTTTATTAATTTAATAAACTACTTTGACCACAATGGGCCAGAATTAAAAACTATTTGCAGCACTTAAAGTATTCCCTCTGGAAGAATAAACTCAGAAAAAGAAAAAACTGCAGACATTTGCAAAACAGCAGCTCAAATGGAAGAAATAAATGCATTTAGGTCTGTCCAATGTATTATTGAGGCTTTTCTAATTAAACATTTCAGGTAGGCCTACTTTGTGTTTGAAAAGCAGGTAATAACTGTCTCCACTCCAGTATTGCGAATGTGATCTGATTTAACAGAGACAGCAGCGCAAACATGATGTAGAAACAGCAATGAAATGAACTCCTGCTGCAGATCAAAATAAACCAATTTAATGCAAAACTAAATGCATTTTTCCACTAATTATTTAAACTAACAGGAACAAATAGTCTTAGAGAAAGTTTTTCCTGTTGTCATAAATGCGACAAGCAGATTAAATTGTGAATGAATGAAGAATGATTGACAGGCGCAGCAGCGGGAAGCGCTGAAGTGAACATGAATTTAAGCACTTGAATATTCATCTGTACTTCACATTAAACTGTAGAATGGCTTCAGAACATTTGGGATATAGTAGGCCTACATGACAATGTTCTAGTGCCTTATAATAGGCTACCTTCATGGCTTAGTTGGCTTATAAACACAGAAAATAGTGCACACACAAGATCGGATTTGAAACGATACCAACTGGCCGATACCCGATCCAGCAAAAATATGCGGTTTCGAATCGATATCCGGTCCAAGTATCGAGATCGGTGCATCCCCAGGGCTCGAAATTGCGACCATTTCATAAAATGAATGAATGAATATTGATTCATTTTAGTATGTCCAGACTTAGTTTTTTTAGCTAAAGCAAGTGTTTTGCATTAGTATTGATGTGCTTTCTTTCTCTCCTTTACAGATGAATACTGATGTTGCTGCTACTGATATTTCAAGACCTTGTCTGCCAGAAGCAGGTTCAGAGCAGGTACTTCAATATAGTTGGCTACTGTAAATCTGCAACACAGAAAGTTGATGTGAATATTGTTGATCGAGATTCACACTGTGAACCAGAAAACACACTGCTTTATGAGGACACCATGATTTGTTAGGACACTGTAGTGAAACCATCTGCTACTCTAAGGCTACGTTTAGACTGCGAGGCTTAGTGCTCAAATCTGATTTTTTTTTTCTCAGATCTGATTTTTTTTTTTGCATAGCTGTTCACATTGCTGTTATAAATGTGGCCAATATCAGCTTTCCAGTGTGAACAAATCATGGTCCTAAACTGACCCACATGCACAAAAGTACAACTCACAAAATGTCTAATTATGTCTTTTTATATTTTAATTATAGTGGTATTTTAAATCTAACTGAACAATCCTTTTGTTGTTTACAGTTTAATGGTAAGTTTGGTTAATGAGCATCAGTTGTCATTCAAAAAATATTCAAATGAACATCCTTAATTTTTGGTAAAGTATTTGCCTGATGTGTTATTGTGCTATACTGCTGAGGAGTAGAGGATGTTTGCAGCACGAACAAGTACAGAATAATGATGCGTATCAATTAAAAATGATGTAAAAGTCACATGAATTCCTACATAACCATTCACACTGCGGTCAGATTGCAAAACATCAGATCTGTATCAGATTTAATACCACATATGAAAGTGGCACAAATTGGAATTGAAAGAAATGTGATTTCATGCAGTTTGTGCTGTTCACACTGAATCACATGTGGGCAAAAAAATCAGTTCCGGGCCATATTTGCAGGCAAATGTGACCCGGATATGACATCATTCGCTACAGTTTTTAATGATGTGCGACTTGCATTGACAGGTAAAATCTGGTCTAAACTTTTTACACTGCAGACATGAGAGTACGGGTCCCGATTCATAGGGGATAAATTTCCACAAGTCCTGAATCTGATTTGATTAAATCAGAATTTATTTGATATTTTCCTGCTTACACGTACATGGGCAAATCTGATCTGTGCCACATGAGAGAAAAAAATCTGAATTGAGTCACTTGAACCATGCAGTGTAAATGCAGCCTTTCATATGCAGTGTGAACATAGCCCAGAAAACACACTGCTTTATGAGGACACTGTGATTTGTTAGGACACTAATTGTAGGACACTGTGTAAATGATTAGTGAACAGTAGTTAAACTGTCATAATGTCCTGTCAAACCACTCTGTCCCTTTAATGCAGTGTGTTTTCAGTGACATCAGTAATGCCCTATTCACACCTGTCCTTAAATGTAATTGCAGAATAGTTCTGGTTTAAGATCATGTGGGGGTTGATGAAAGATTGCGATAATTTTTTTTAAGCAATTTATCAAGCTGCTCTAACGCTGTTCTCTGTTAGGGAGGTATAAACGAATGATCTTCAATGTAATTTAGGGAAAGTCACTTGATGACATTCAAATTGATGGTCAGAGAAAATGTCCAAATACCATCAAAAGAGTACTGCTACTAAATACATATAAACATGGTATGATTTCAGCTCAGATCCAGTGAACTGATATTGAAGATGACGAGAATAAGAAATCTGCAGGTGACGCATCTTTAAGCAAAGCAAAAGAGATTTCAGCATCAATGGAGCCTGCCTAAATGGAGGTAATTATAATGTATTTTATTATCAGCCTAAAGACAGTATTGGTGGTAGTCAGTGCAATTCAACTGCACACACTGTTTACACATTTATACATCTTGTTTTTCAGGCATATAGTAATGACTACTCTGTATATTAATACATGCTTTATTAACACAAATTTGTACTGTTGTGTGAGCATCTAAAGTGAGGACTATTTAGATTTTGTAAATCCTTTTAAAATGACAATTAAAGGAAAACAAAATCATTTGCAATCTAATTGTACTTAATTTAGTAACAGAAATCAATCATTAACAAAGTATACAATTATACACATTATGTATGTGCTTATAGGTCAGGAATACAGCATTTGTAGCTTTAGTTATAAACCGCTTGCTTACTAATGTCTATTAATGTAGAGTTTTGCTCAACAAATGATGAATTAACAATTTGCTAATGCTTTAATGAGTGTGCAGTTAACTTTAACAAAATTCTATGCATAATATTGTTATATTTGTACCAAGATTATATACAACAGTGTTTTCTTTAGGATTTTTTCCAGCTGTGGCGGCAGGCCTTTTACATAAATCAAGATCGCATTAATGTAATACGAGTTTGTGAATCTCTTTGCTTGCGTGCCGATTTCCTCTGTTCATGCACAAACCTTCTTGCACACCCCTCTAATATACACTGTTCAAGCACAGATTTTCTTGTGCACTCTCAAATAAACGCTGCTGAAGTGTGATTTATTGCGTTTATGTATTGAGTATGTCTCCAACATTTATTAGATTTGCTAGGAATATTTATTAATGTCTCCAATAGACCTACAGAACGGCATAGATGCGTCCTGAAGTAAAGTGAAACGGCTATAAACTCCAGCAAGATAAAGTCATTGTATGCAGAACCATAGAACTTTATCTATAGAGTATAATTATGGAACCTGTTCATCATAACTGAAAGCTACGTCGTGTTTGCTGGCCTCATGTTTCACGCACCTGTCAGTCGGTCAGCACGTCACCTTGAAGTGTTAAACAAATAATGCACAGCACAACTATACGATTACAGAAAAGTTTGCTCTGTTATAATTCACTTACCTTTTAATTCATATTGGTGCGATTATAACCCTCAAATAAAAAAGCAACCACAACGACTGAATGTTTTGAATGAGAAGCAGTAATGTAGCCATGGCGGGAATGAATTTTGGTGTGGCACCTCACCATCTAGGAATGAATGGAGCGGAAACCATGTAAAGTTGAGGTCAGAATTATTCGCCCCCTGTATAGTTTTTTTTCCCCAATTTCTGTTTAATGGAGAGAATATTTTTTCAACACATTTTAAAACAATTAAAAACTGCTTTTACTCTAGCCGAAACAAAACAAATAAGACATTCTGCAGAAGAAAAAATATGATAGGAAATACTGTGAAAAATACCTTACTGTTAAACATCATTTAGGAAATATTTGAAAAAGAAAATCAATAATTTTGACTTCAGCTGTATTTGTTTACATCTTATTACTAATATACAAACACAAATTAAAAATGGCAGATATTTTGTAATAAATTTTATAAGTAGCATACAAGTAATGTGGATTTAATCTAAAATTTGTAATTGCTTCCTCTAGGGCTGCAGCTACCGATTGTTTTACTAATCAATTTACCACAGGGCTCTAGAGTGCGACCAGCATTCGAGAGCAAAAAAAAAAAAAACTGTCTCCGCGACTGTGAGAGACACACATTAGGCCCATGTTCAACAGACACACATTAGGTCCATGTCATTGTTTAAATTAGGGATGGTCTTTTGGTTAATTTTTTAGACTGACAACCGCCGCTCATTATCCAAATATTAACCGTTAACTGATCAGGGGTGCGTTTGCAAAAACCATTGTTAGCCAACTAAGGTCGCAAGTTCTGTCGTTACAAAGATAATTTGCTGATTTGGTGTTTCCCAAATCCATCGTTCCAATGAACATTCACAAACTTGTGCACTTGCAACTACACCACTGGAGCTGTTGTTAGAAACATAGTTCCTGGCTGTGTTCTATTCCCAGTTATCCCCCCTATGCCCTATTCGTTTAGAACATTTTAATTTTGAAATTAAAAAAAAAAGCATTAAATACATCACTCTTAGGTGTAATTTGCTTTCAAAGTATTTTACAGTTCAGTTTTTTGCGATGTTCCCTTCACAGTGCACTTTAAAAACATTGATATCATTTTAAACATAGCGTCATGACGAAAGCTATAGGGGACCTATTATTTAAAAGCGGACTTTTCAAAAATTAAAAAATAAATAAACAATATCCTACTTAAATAATCATCATCATTAATATTATTAATATTATTATTAAAGTATGATTTTTTTTTCATTTCCTTATACATAATAAATATTAAATTTCATTTCTTAATAAATAGCCTCATTATTTATATGATTTATATATGAGATTAGAATATGTTAGCTTTTGTAAGTGATTTTATGTTTTAGAATAGAATATGTAATGTTCTCAATATTTGTAAAGGAAACACGGCCCTATATGTGCCGTTTACATATATTTCAGTTAATATGGAAAGTGCATGTTTTTACCAAAACTAATATTGGATTTTATTTTAAATGCGTGTGTAAACAATATAATTTGCACAAAGAAATGATGGCGTTCTTCTCTATAGAAGTAGTTACTCACCCCGTTTAGAGCATCATTATGGGCGTTTTACGCTATAACTAATGTGGTTCAATGATGGATCTGCGACAGAGAAACTACGGTTTTGGGAAACACTCGTCACTACATCGTTCTTTTCCCAAATGATGGATCGTACTATTATAGTTCAGCCGCGAGTTACATCGTTGTTTGGGAAACGCACCCCAGATTAATATTAAATTGTAATTTAATAATTAAAAATAAATGTGTGTCTGACACATTAAATATTGCATTTTTAAATATTGATTTATTTTAAAATGTGCAAACAACAGCATACAGAACATCAACAACAGAAGCTGGATATATCATCAAATTTTAACACAGACCAGCATTTCCAACAACATTAAAAACAGAATATATGTATATCAATGAATAGAATATCTAGTAAAATATTATTTACTGTCATCATGGCAAAGATCAAATAAATCAGTTATTGGAAATGAGTTATTAAAACTATTATGTTTAGAAATGTGTTGAAAAAATATTCTCTCTGCTAAACAGAAATTGGGGAAAAAAATAAGCAGGGGGGCTAATAATTCTGACTTCAGCTGTATGTATATATATATTGCAATGAACTTTATTGAATTCAACTCAATTTGCAGCTACTGCACTATATTCTGACTTCAAACAATGGCAACTATTTTTTATTCCAATAGCATTACCTAATAATATAATTGCAGGATAAAATAAAATAAGCTGCAAATTGCTTAATTTAAATAAATATAATGAGCATAGTAAAAATAGTAAATGTTTAGTATGTTTACCATCAGACTTTTTTAAAAATGGTTATGTTCCTTTTTTTAAGAGTGTATGTAAACTTCTGGTTTCAACTGTATATAGTATTTGTATAACAATAAAAAACTTGCCTTAAATCTCAAACCACTGAACCAATCCATAGATGGAAAGTTCACCCAAAAATCATAAACGCATTTATCAAAATGGCTTTTTTTATTAAAGGTTGCATTATTCAGAAAAGGCACGGGTACGTACAGTTTTAGCAAATACATGTTTGAGTAAACTGTCCATTAGTCCCAATATCCCATTTCATTAATTGCAATAATGAGTAGTTCCTGAAAATAAACATTTAGTTAATGCTCAGTAATGTCATAAAAATGCAGTGGAGGTATACTTGGAGGCATAGTGT
The DNA here is from genome assembly GCA_903798195.1 of Danio kyathit. NCBI lineage: Eukaryota > Metazoa > Chordata > Actinopteri > Cypriniformes > Danionidae > Danio > Danio kyathit. Next base: position 15,259,199 of record LR812526.1, on the reverse strand, counting down.
TCACTGAATTCAAGGCTTTAATACAATTTACTGTATCATTTTGAGGAAGAAAAAAAACAAATCTTACCCTGACTATCTATCTATGCCAGAAATCAACACACAATATTAATTTCATTCTTTTAAGAAAACCCCTGGATCAGATATAAATAATATTAAGTAGTCTGTTAAATTTGCTAACTTTTTGCAAAAAACAAGCTAACTTTGTCAGAGTTGTGATAGTATTGAATTTCTAACTTAGTAAATGGTATCAAATATCAATATTATTCAATACTGCAGGAAAAACAATAATATAACCACACAATTTATAATTATTAAAAAAATAAAGAAGGCTAGAATATGAGAATGAGGTATATTTTTATATGAACAAATCATCATGTGGTAGTGCACTTGTTTAAAAAACTTTGTGATTGCAACATTCAAAATGCAATAAAGCACCTTTTAAAAGGAAGTACGAAATAAAGTACAGGGAGTGCAGAATTATTAGGCAAGTTGTATTTTTGAGGATTCATTTTATTATTGAACAACAACCATGTTCTCAATGAACCCAAAAACTCATTAATATCAAAGCTGAATATTTTGGAAGTAGTTTTTAGTTTGTTTTTAGTTTGAGCTATTTTAGGAGGATATCTGTGTGCAGGTGACTATTACTGTGCAGAATTATTAGGCAACTTAACAAAAAACAAATATATACCCATTTCAATGATTTATTTTCACCAGTGAAACCAATATAACATCTCAACATTCACAAATATACATTTCTGACATTCAAAACAAAACAAAAACAAATCAGTGACCAATATAGCCACCTTTCTTTGCAAGGACACTCAAAAGCCTGCCATCCATGGATTCTGTCAGTGTTTTGATCTGTTCACCATCAACATTGCGTGCAGCAGCAACCACAGCCTCCCAGACACTGTTCAGAGAGGTGTACTGTTTTCCTCCTTGTAAATATCACATTTGATGATGGACCACAGGTTCTCTATGGGGTTCAGATCAGGTGAACAAGGACCATGTCATTAGTTTTTCTTCTTTTAGACCCTTTCTTGCCAGCCACGCTGTGGAGTACTTGGACGCGTGTGATGGAGCATTGTCCTGCATGAAAATCATGTTTTTCTTGAAGGATGCAGACTTCTTCCTGTACCACTGCTTGAAGGTGTCTTCCAGAAACTGGCAGTAGGACTGGGAGTTGAGCTTGACTCCATCCTCAACCCGAAAAGGCCCCACAAGCTCATCTTTGATGATACCAGCCCAAACCAGTACTCCACCTCCACCTTGCTGGCGTCTGAGTGACTGGAGCTCTCTGCCCTTTACCGATCCAGCCACGGGCCCATCAAGACTCTCATTTCATCAGTCCATAAAACCTTGAAACAAAAGTCTTGAGATATTTCTTGGCCCAGTTGACGTTTCAGCTTGTGTGTCTTGTTCAGTGTGTGGTGGTTTTTCAGCCTTTCTTACCTTGGCCATGTCTCTGAGTATTGCACACCTTGTGCTTTTGGGCACTTCAGTGATGTTGCAGCTCTGAAATATGGCAAAACTGGTGGCAAGTGGCATCTTGGCAGCTGCACGCTTGACTTTTTTCAGTTCATGGTTCAGCTCTCAGTTTATTTTGCGCCTTGGTTTTTCCACACGCTTCTTGCGACCCTGTTGACTATTTTGAATGAAACGCTTGATTGTTGGATGATCACGCTTCAGAAGCTTGCAATTTTAAGAGTGCTGCATCCCTCTGCAAGATATCTCACTATTTTGGACTTTTCGGAGCCTGTCAAGTCCTTCTTTTGACCCATTTTGTCAAAGGAAAGGAAGTTGCCTAATAATTATGCACCCCTGATATAGAGTGTTGATATCATTAAACCACACCCCTTCTCATTACAGAGATGCACATCACCTAATATGCTTAATTGGTAGTAGGCTTTCGAGCCTATACAGCTTGGAGTAAGACAACATGCGTAAAGAGGAGGATGTGGTCAAAATACTCATTTGCCTAATAATTCTGCACTCCCTGTATATCTTTTGCATTTTAATTTAAAATAAACATTATAGCAGTTATGCTGCAGTCCTTAAGTTCAAAAGGCATTCAATTACTAGTAAAAACAAAATCAGTGCAATCGTATTTTTTTTCTGATTAAAAAAAGTCGGTAACACTTTAACTACACACTTTGAATCATTTACTATGCATTAGCGTCTAGAAATTCATTATTTGTTAAGCACTAACTCTACATTATAAGCGTTAGTAAGCAGTTTATAACTGCAGCTACAAATGCTGCATTCTTGACTTTTATAAGCAGATTTATAATGTGAATAATTGTATTTTCATAATTTAATGATTTATTTCATGACTAAATTAAGTATTGCATTATTTACAAATTATTAATAAACTATTAAAATCAACATTTATATATCTTAGTATTCAGGCATATACTAATGGTTACTATGCATGTTATTAAATGCTTTATTAACTCAACTTCATCCAGTTTTGTGACCTAATCTAAAGTGAGGACTATTATGCTTTATAAATCCCTTATAAATGACAATTAAAGGCTCAGTATCAAATGAACAATAATCTTTACAATCTTATCTAAAAAGTAAAATTACTGTAAAGTTTAAATACTGCTGAATAACAGGAGTGTCAAAATATGACATAAAATTGGATGAAACAACAATATAATAATTAAACAATATAGTAGGATGCAATGTTTAAACTGTACAGTAATTTTATTTTAGATAAGGTTGCAAAGATTTATTTTTCATTTGAGTACAGTTTCATTTCTGTATCTTCAAATAAATAGGAATGAATAATGGTTTATGTTCTTTTCCCTGTTTAGAATAGAACTAATCCTTTAATTGTCATTTATAAGGGATTTATAAAGCATAAATAGTCCTCACTTTAGATTAGGTCACAAAACTGGATGAAGTTGAGTTAATAAAGCATTTATTAACATACAAATTAACTATTAGTATATGCCTGAATAATAAGAATTATAAATGTTAATTTGAATAGTTTATTAATCATTTACTAACTCATTCTGAATTATCTTAAAAAACACCAACTATGCTTAAATTTATGCTTATGCTTAAATTTTTTAAATAATGCAATAGTTAAGTAATGAAAAATAAATCATTAACAAATTAGGAAAGTACAATTAAAGCACATTATAAATGTGGTTATAAGTCAAGAATACAGCATTTGTAGCTGCGTTATAAACTGCTTACTAACATTTATTAATGTAGAGTTAATGCTTAACAGATAATGAATGAACTATTTGCTAATGCTTAATAAATGGTTCATAGTGTGTAGTTATTATAAAGTGTTACCCAAAAATGTTATCTTACCTCTCAATTTTTTATACAGGTTTGTGTGTTCGTCTTTCAGATGCTTCACTAAATTTGTTGGATTAGCTCATGCCTACTATATGTTACTAGAAGTTTACTATATGTTTATTTATTTTTAAATCTCTAAACTATAAGACTAACTTTAGACATTTCTTGTTTTTTAGTGAATGGAGACACCACCAACAGCTGGAAAAGAAGAATACTGTGGTCCACAGCGGAAGTCATGAAACCTTTCAGATACATATACAAAGGACATTTGGCCTCCAAATCAGAGTGTGTTCAGTGCAGGTTTTTATAATTAGAAACCAGTCAGTGGAAAAAGTTATGAGTGAATTTAAGTTCTGTGTTGAAATTAAAAAGAAATTGTGTTTTTACATTGCAGCCTAGATGTCATTGATTGTTGCAATTTATTTATAAATAGATTTTAGATTTTACGGCACTTAATAATAACTACATACTATGAATCATTTATTAAGCATTAGCAAATAGTGAATTCATCATTTGTTAAACATTACCTCTGCATTATAAGACATTAGGAAGCAGTTTATAATTACAGCTACAAATGCTGGATTCTTGAATTATAAACACATGAATAATGTGCCTAATGATTGAAATGTTATACTTTGTTAATGATTACTTTTTCATTACTAAATGAAGTATTGCATTATTTAAAAACTAGTTATTTGCTGTAAATAGTAATAATGTTTTTTTTTAAAGATCATTCAGAATGAGTAAGTAAATGATTAATAAACTATTCAAATCAGCATTTATATATCTTATTATTCAGACACATACTGTAGTAATGGTTACTCTATATATTAATAAATGCTTTATTAACTCAACTTCGTGCAGTTTTGTGACCTAATCTAAAGTAAGGACTATTTATGCTTTATAAATCCCTTATAAATGACAATTAAAGGCTCAGTTATATTCTAAACAGAAATTGTTAATTAATTGTCATAGCAAAAATTCACATCCACATCATGATGCATCAGAAACCATATTTTTTCACTTTTCAACACTCTTTTCAGTTATGATCACATTATCAGATTTACAGGTTAGCCTAAATTGTCATTTTCTATACTGAACGCTTTCAAGCTCTTCAGAATGTATTATTGATCACATTATAATATATTTCAATAGGGAATTAATATATTGTGCAGCTCTACTTTCCAGCACAACCACTCTTACACTATTGTGCGACAGCAGTGGCTTTAGGCAGGTGATCTAAAGCTTGAATCTAATTTACCTGCACCATCGGAGGCCAACAAATATAAAAAAAATAAATAAATAAACAGTTTTTCATGCCACAATTGATTAGCTTCATAGGCACCTGTTCTTTCAATTTAAGAGTGGCATCTCAGTTGTGCTGGTTAATAACACAATAATAAAAGGAGTGCATGTGTGCTATTAAACTCTCAGAAAAAAATGGTACAATGTTGTACCAAAGAAGGTACAAACCCTTGTCACTGAGGTAGTACCTTTTTATGGAACAGAATTGTACCTTAAGACAGAGAAACAAATTTGTACCATTGCAATTTAAACCTTTAAGGACACGAATTGTACCATGGGAAACCAAAATGAACCTTTGGTTTTTAAAACCTGCAGATACAATATTGTAGCTTCATCAAAGATACGAATCTGATCCATGACAAGACACTGACACTTTGTACCTTAACAGTGTCAAATCTGTTCCTTCAACAACTATTAAAAGGCATTTTGCTAATGTATATCTAAAATGCGTCAATTTATTTTCAGTAAATAAAAAAACATCAAATACATTGTTAAACAATGTTTTTTAAATAAGTTTTCTTTTGTGCAAATGCACCTTTTCCAATTACAATAAAGAATAAAAAAAAACTTTAACATAAATCAAAAGATCTTTTTTTGCTAAACTTTTCACACTTTTCACAAAAATGTTACAGAAACACATTCTCTCATGTACAATAAAAAAAATCCTTAATTTTTACAATACCTTTGTTTAATTTACTTAATTTTAAAATAAAAATATAATTATGCAAAAGTATTGTAGTGAGATATACACAATGTTTGATTAGTTTTACAATACTAAAATGTCTGCATGAACACTTTGCATATGCAGGACTTTTGCCAGCTCACGTGCGTAGTGGAAAGCAAACTCCAAAAGATGCGGATATCAATAATAAAAATGTATTCATCAGAAAATTCTTAATAAATGTTTATTAAAAATGCCTTAAATGTGTAGCTTACAATACCTATAGTTTTGTTTTACCAGTTGTTTTGTATTATAGAACTTAATAATTAATGTTTATGAGTTTCTTTAAACATTGCTTTTAAATGATGATTCTTGTTTTAATATGTAAATTATTCATAAAATCACTTTGCCTTTCCAGTAATATTTAATTTCATAGACATTGTAATAAAGAAGGAGTTGTCCAACACTTATGTACCTTTTTCCATGAGAACAATTGTGTACCTTCATTTCAGTTGTACCATAAAATGTACAGAACAGTATCATAAGAGATCTTTTCTGGACCATATAAAGTACAACTTTTACAAAGGTACAAAACTGTTCCTTAAGAAACATTATTTGTACCACCATGTACCTTTTTTTCTGAAAGTGTACATCAACAAATAAACCTTAAAGGGTGAATAAACCCAAAAATGAAAACTCTGCAGTGCACATTCCTTATTTGCTCTTGTGAAATTGAGCACTGAAGTGACACTAGTAAGAAGAAAATAACTCATTTTAGTTTTTTGGAGATTTACTGTTTTAAGGATGATTTTTGCTTCCTTTACGGACTTTGAAAATCTCTCGACTTTTGCCATGTATGGAGGATGAGGAAGCTCTTGGATTTTATCTAAAATATCTTTGTGTTCTGAAGATGAATAATGACAATTTTCATTTTTGGGTGAGCTAACCCTTTAATCCCCAATATTTTGCAACCAGTAAAGGGTTTCACAAAAATATTAGGGTTGTAAAATTGGTAACACTTTATAATAACCACACACTATTAATCATTCATTAAGCATTAGCAAACAGTTAATTCCTCATTTGTTAAGCATTAACTCTATAAGACATTAGTAAGCTGTTTAAAATTACAGCTACAAAAGCTGTATTCTTGACTCGTAAGCACATGCGTAATGTGCTTAATAATTGTATTTTGATAATGCATAAATCCAGCACTCTTAATCAGCTGGCATACAGTTGCTTAATTTTACAACATATTTGTGGTTTGCAAACTAAGGAGCATCTCTAAGTTTGCAATACATGTTTCAAACCTTAATAGCATTTGAAAAGAAAGATGAAAGTGCTCATCTAAAGGTCAACAAAATGTTTGTACATTTTTATTTTTTTTTAGGTTTCTGATATTTATTTAAAAAAAGTTATTTAAGTGTTATATATTTTATTTCCTGCTGAGTTCCTATATAAATTGTTCTATAATTTAAAATTCAATAGCATTTCAGGAGAAATATGAACAGTCAGAAATTCATAAGAGCTTTAAATTGTGTATTTTGTATGTCGTTACGGTAGTAAAATCGTAATAGCAAGTATTACTTAATAAATTAGATTTAATAGTTGAATTTAGATTTTATTAATAGTTTCTATATTTACGACCACAAAAATATATTTTTTGTCTCACATTTTTTTTTATTCTATTATTATCATCATTCTTTTTGTATCTGCCCAATATAAACAAACATCTGTGAGTGATTAAATAGTGAAAAATCTTCTCTCGTTTACACATTTTCGTAGCTACTATGTGCACGAGACCTGTCAACACTCCCACAGAGTCTCACGTGCTCTCCAAAGAGACGCGCCTTTTTGGGACTTAACAATGCGTCCAGCCGAGGTAAATCTCCTAAATCTACTAAAATATTCGGAATATGTCTTTGGTTTTGCTTTCCAAAGCTGTCATCAAATGTATGTGCATAGCCACAAGAGCGAGATAAATATTAAATAATGCATTCTTTAATCTAAACGACTCTGAAAAACTTTATTAATCAGTCGGAGAGGACAAAATTAGATCTAAATTGGCTGCATAATATTTGTACACCATTAGAAATGGCTAATCAACTCATTTGCCTTATTGAAAAAAATGTAAACTTTTATTCTTATTTATTATAATTATTATAATTTTTTAAGATTTCCTTTTTTTCTGTAATTTATTTTGATGGTCAATAAATTGCATATTTTATACATCTAAAATGCTTTTGCAATACTTTTGCAAATCAGTCCTCCTGAATAACATAAAAGACAAATGTTTTTTTTTTTTTTTTTTACTTTAACCCATTGAAAAGAAACTGTATAAGAGTTTCTTAATTAAAATATTGTTAAAAATCTAATTATGTTTTGTTTGTCGCATATAGTTAACTATTTATGTGATACGAGTAAAAGGTGTATTTCTACCCGGCTACCACAGCAAGTATTTCAAACCTGTGGGAAGCACTGATATATATATATATATACAGTTGAAGTCAGAATTATTAGCCCCCCTGAATTATTAGCACTCCTGTTATTTTTTTCCCCTATTTCTGTTTATTGGAGAGAAGATTTTCTTCAACACATTTCTAATCATAATAGTTTTAATAACTCATTTCTAATAACTGATTTATTTTATCTTTGATATATATATATATATATATATATATATATATATATATATATATATATATATATATATATATATTATATATATATATAATGCTTTCACAGTCTTTGTAAACCCTTCTGTCCTCATAGTGCTGTGTGTTGTCATGATATTATTGTATCATGCTTCCACAGTCTTTGTAAACCCTTCTGTCTTCATAGTGCTGTGTGTTGTCATGTGGACTGGGTGTATGCTAATGAGCTGTGATGTCATCGTGACATCACACTGCCCTTGCAAAAATTTTGTCCTCATAATTCAGGTTTTTGTCTTTTAGGACATATGTCCTTATAAATATGTAAAAAATCAGGATGTTGTGTATCTAGTTTTACAAATGATAAATACAAAGTTAAGTGCGTGTTTTGATTCCCTGATTTTTTTAAAGCATTTTAGTCTTTATCCGGAGGTTCTAGTATAAAAGGAAAGCATAGTACCTGTAAACCACCTTTTTTTCTGGTTTGAAGAAAATGTCCTTGTAAGTCAGGCTTACCTGTATGTGTGTGTGGTGTGTGTGTGTGTGGTCCTTTACTGAAGCCGCGTGTGTGGATCTTGGATCTTGTCGGAAAATATGGCGAAAAGTCCTACATGATGGTAATAGTTTGATTGCTGTGTTTACTTCAATAATGCCACTAATATGCATACTCCACATCTAATTCCATTTCTGTCTCGTTCAGTTATGACTTTAGTCGAATTAAGGTAATCAAATTCTGGAATTAATTATATATATATATATATATATATGTAACCCCGCCGGTCTACGCCACCAAACCCGCTCCGAGCTGGTATCGAACCGGCAAACCTTCCGCATGGCAGTCTATCGCTAGAGCACCTTAGAGGTCAGAGGAGTGAGGTTTACCTGCACAGCACTTACTAGCTGGCCTCCGTTACATATATATATATTATATAATATATATATATATATATAATATATATATAAATATATATATATATATATATATATAATCGTCCCTTGGAATTATAAGGTTGTATCTGCGTTCTGAATGATTTTGAGATACTGGGCTTCAAAGTGTTTGCATTCCATATAGCAAACATTATGTGTGAAACATTTGTTTTTTAAATAAAAAGTCTTAAAATATAAACAACTTAAAAAAAACATCCCATAATGTAAATAAGTATCATTTAAAAGAATGCCAATAATTGAATTTTGACAAAAATGTCAGATAGAACCTTAAATTCTAAGGTGACTAATCTATATTATATATATATATATATATATATCACAATAAAAAAGCTGCTCTCTTTTTGAATAGTATGAAAATATTGTTTCTCCTGTGGTGCAAGCTGAATTTTAGCCTAAATACTCCCCAGTATAATGTCACACGATCTATTAGATACAGTGCTCAGATATATATATATATATATATATATATATATATATATATATATATATATATATATATATATATATATAATAATATATATATATATTATAGGGGCATAGATTAATTTTTTTAATCTAGATTAATTTCAAATTAATCTAGATTAATCTAGAATAAAATGGCTCATTTGAATTCTGCCGAAAGCATTCAGAATATGTGTTCTACCCAATAATAAGTCTTTGAGAACGGGTTTCTCAAGCCAGGTGATGCATTAGACAGGGGCTCATCTCCTGTTTCCAAAATGCATCACAAACTGCTTGAAAACTGTTCTACTATGATAATTGGTAATGAAATAAATGATGTTCAATAAGATGTACTTGTGTTTACTAACTGTTTATTTCAGTTAAACATAAATGTTGAACTGTAGGCCTACATAAGCTTCAAACAGTGATTTCATACTTGCTTTTGATATACGTACATACAGAAAATGCTGCATCGCAAAGGCAAGTTCACAGAGCCCTGACGGTGTCAAACATTGAGTATGTTTACATGGGCAACCATACTTTATACGATTTAATATGATTAAAACAATACTCTGATTAAGAGTCTACCATATAAACAGTGATTTTGATTAATGCGACTAAGTCATAACTGAACTAACAGAAATGGAATTAAGACGTGGAGTATGCAGATATTAGTGGCAATACTGACAAACATTCCCGTCAAGTAGGACTTTTCGCCATATTTTTCCGACAAGATCCACACAGGCGGCTGTCAGTAAAGGACCGCACAGACACACAGACGCACCACACACACATTGCAAAATGCGGAAGTTTTTTTATTCTCATTTGGCGTGCGTTATTAAATTCCATAACACTCTCACCTGTCCTTACGCATATTTGCGTCTAACACCCCAGTTTGTCACGAAGGCATGAATTAAATTTTCGTGAGTTTAAAGTGAAACTGCTGAACTTCAGTTAGAGTCAGGCATCCTGCTGATTTGATTCAGAAGGGCACTTCTTTCCCAGACGGCTCACCGGTCAGGTATACATCCGCCGCTAAACTATCAAGGTGAAAGTCATCATAGCTTGCGTAGAATAGACCCAGCTCCCACCCAACTTTGAGAATAGATTAAGGCGATATTTTTTTTTATCTCGCGATAAGAGTCTTGCGTTAACGCAGCACGTTAACGCCGATAACGGCCCACCACTAATTTATATATACACACCCCTCACGAATCTATCTTTTAAATTAATATTTTTTAGTAGGAAGATATACAATATTATATTCATGCATATACATTAGATTAGTCAGTACTAAAGCCAAATCTGGAGCTTATCTAACAAAATAACTTACATTAACAGTCCAAAAACTAGTACACCCACATTTACATGTTATAGAAAAATATTAATACAAATTTAAAAAAAGAGAAAAAAATCAAAATAAGCAAAAAAAAAAAATGGAAAAATGTTGTTGAAATTTTGTAGGTTATAATTTTTTTCTGCAATATTTAGCGTGAATTTAATTGTATTATCTTTTAATTTCTTAATATGTTTGGTGACTAAATATTATTTTGATAAATATATCAGTTAATAAATCTGTTTTGGTTAAATGCACCAAAATACATTGCCTATATTCACCGAAATGGATATAAATATTTATTTTCAAAATGGGATGTACTTAATTATGCTCTGGAATGTAACATTGTCATATGCTTTTATTTATTTTTGTATTTTTTTATTTTTTTATTTTTTTATTTATTTATGCATAAATATGTATGCACTCTCCTGATGTCAGCAAGCCTACTGTAAATGTGCAAAATGATATCCTCATTGGCTAAAACTGTAACTTCTCATACATCTGTTTCAGATAAACATCTTGTGTTCCTAAAATGCTTACAAGACTTCTAAAGCACACACATTCAGTCTGAAATTAACAGGAACGAAGCACAATTTCCTATACACTACATTTTAAGGGAAAGAATGATGCAACTTGCAAGCAATGCTTAAACTACGCATCCTTGTTAGTTTGCATATCTGTTCAGTCATCCCATCACTGTGTGCTTTCATAAAGTTCTTCATAAAAGTTTTTCTTGCTGACATTGACCGAACATTGACTCCTGCACCTGTTCTCCTGCATCTTCCCATATGCCCACGAATGCACCTTTAACACACGTTAAACCTCTAACTGCCCCAGCCAGTGCTCAGCTGCTGGGGTCGTCCCATACTGCATGTTTGCTCCGTTTAGTCGTCTAGGAGGGAGGCAGATTTTGCTAAAATTAACCATATTTTCTAATCAGGCACCCAACTGAGGCGCCCATCCGCTGTTGAACAGACCGGGCTCAGTGTGTCTCTGTGGCGGGCAGCTTGTGTCAGCATGTGTCTCCTCCTCATAGAAGCTCCAGCCGCGGATAGAGGACAGGCATTTACCCTCAGCTTTCATTACGCCTCTGCTTTGCAACAAAGATAAAGTAAAAAGTGAAGAAAAAAACACATTGAGGCGCTGGCCTGCGCCTGCTTCAGTTTCGTAGGTTTTTATTACATTTTCTGTAGATGATCAAACAGAAGCTCATTTGTGACCAATTTGGAGAGCTCTATAAAGCCTTGCTGTCACTTCTGAGCTTCCATTTGAGTTAGGAATTGGACCCTGCCTTAGAAGGAAGTTGCCTATGTAGGCAACAAACAGCAAGGCAGCTCACTAGGTTTTGGCTTGTTTGATCATGTAGCAGCTTGTTTTATTTGTATGTGCGTTAACATTGGTCACAGCAGACACTGATAGACTTTGACACTAACTTGTCACTAAGCTAACAGTTTTATTCACTAAAAGCATAAACATATGCCAACCATATTTCTTTTTGTTTAAGTTTTTTTTTTTTTTTACCAAAAACCAGCTATTTACATAAGAAATCTGTCATTCGTTATTTAAAGCCAAAAGCAGAACCACAAATCAAAACAAATATTAAAAGTTTTATGTCAGGGCTATGAACTGGATTATTATATTTAGTTAATTATTTTCGGTAACACTTTATTTTGATGGTCCATTTGAGCATTAGTAGACTGTCTGCTTAATATCTGTTGACACTGACATTTAACAGTCCTTCAACAGACATTTAACTGACTATAAGAAACTTTGCAAGTACATGTCAACTTACACTAACCCTAACCCCAATCCCAACCCTAACCCCAACCTAACAGTCTACTTATAATCTAATGATAATTAGTTGCAATGTAACTTACATTCAACAAACGGACCATCAAAATAAAGTGTGACCTTATTTTCATTTTTGAATTAGAATTGTGTTTAAACTGAGTAGCAAGTATTTTTGACTATGGCTAGCTATATAGTAACTAGCTATACTGTAAATAGCTCAACTACTAGTTTAGCTACATTTTTCAGTAGCTTGACATTATGATACAATGTAGCCTTTTTAGTAGCTAGCTACTTATTCCAGCAACGGAGTAGCTTGATAAAGCTACATTGGATTTAGTGAACCTACAATGGTCTGAAGCAGCACAATGTCATCTTGCAATGTCACATACTACAATAATGTATTACAGCCATCTATCTATTGGTAAATCACGCATCTAATAGTTTTACATGTATTTATTTATTGTTCATTACTGTATTTTGATAACATTTATTTTTGAAGTAACAACAGTTGAAATTCAGTCTATTAAGTATTCTAAAGTATTCTTTCAATGCAACACTTGTTGCAGTTTTGTACTTGTGACATTCTAGGACATTTGAATCTGTGTGTAATAAAACATTAAGCTTTGACATCATAATCGTAGTGTACTGTTAGATATTATAGAAAGATATTAGGATGGATGGAAAGGTATTATTAACGGATAGAAGGGTATTATGGATGGGATGGATGGATGGATGGATGGATGGATGGATGGATGATGGATGGATGGATGGATGGATGAATGAATGAATGGATGGATGGATGGATGGATGGCTGAACGGATGGATGGATGGATGATAAAAATGTATTATGGATGAATGGAAAGGTATTATGGATGGATGGATGGATGGAAAGGTATTATAGACGGATGGAAAGGTTTTATGGATGGATGGGTGGATGGAAAGGTACTATGGATGGATGGATGGATGGATGGATGGATGGAGAGTTGTTATGGATGGATGTATGGATTGATGGAAAGGTATTGTGGATGGATGGATGGGTGGATAGAAAGGTATTATGGATGAATGGAAAGGTGTGATGGATGGAAATGTATTATGGCTGGATGAATGAATGGATAGATAGAAAGGTATTATGGATGGATGGGTGGATGGATAGATAGGTATTATGGATGGATGGATAGAAAGATATTATTAATGGATTTATGGTTGGATGGGTGGATGGAAAGGTACTATGGATGGATGGGTGGAAATGTATAATGGATGGAGGATGGATAGAAAGATATGGTGAGATGGATGAATGGAAATGTATTATGGATGAATAAAATTATTATGGATGGACAGTTGGATAGATGGATGGAGAGTTATTATGGATGAATGGATAGATGGATTCATGGATGAATGAAGAGTTATTATGAATGGATGGATAGAAAGGTATTATGGATGAATGGATGGATGGATGGATGATGGATGGATGGATGGATGGATGGATGGATGGATGGATGGATGGATATGGAAATATATTATGGATGGATGGATGGATGGATGGAAAGATATTATGGATGGATGGATGGATGGATGGATGGATGGATGGATGGATGGAAAGGTATTATGAACGAATGGATGGATGGAGAGTTATTATGGATAGACTGATTGATGGATAGAAAGGTATTATGGATGGATGGATGGATGCATGGATGGATGGATGGATGGATGAAAATGTATGATGGATGGATGGATAGAAAGATATGGTGAGATGGATGGATGGAAATGTATTATGGATGAATGGATGAATAAAAAATATTATGGATGGACAGTTGGATAGATGGATTGAGGGTTATTATGGATGAATGGATAGATTGATTCATGGATGGATGGAGAGTTATTATGGATGGATGGATGGATGGATGAATGATGGAAAGATATTATGGATGGATGGATGGATGGATGATGGATGGATGGATGGATGGATGAAGAGTTATGATGGATGGATGGATGGATGGATTGATGGATAGAAAGGTATTATGAATGGATGGAAAGATATGGATGGATGGATGGATGGATGGATGGAGAGTTGTTATGGATGGATGGATAGAAAGGTATTTAGATGAATGGAAATGTATTATGGACGGATGGATGGATGGATGGATGGATGGATGGATGGATGGATAGATGGAGAGTTATTATGGAAGGATGAATGGATGGATGGATGGAAATGTAATATGGACGGATTGGTGGATGGAAAGGTTTTATGGATGGATAGATTGATGAATGAAGGAAAGGTATAATGGATGGATGGAAAGGTATTATGACGGATGGATGGATGGATGAAAAGGTATTATGAACGGATGGATGGAAAGGTATTATGTGGATGGATGGATGGATGGATGGATGGATGGATGGATGGATGGATAGATAGATGGATGGGACACTATAATGATGAAAATATAAAAGTAGATAGATAGATTTGCTTATAAAGAGGTATCATTTTTTATCATAAAGAACCATATAGTGGCTCAAAAACACCCCATTTTCCCACTCTCTCTGCATTCCGGACCATCCAAAGCAAACTCAATCATTCCTGCTGGTCTCTGCTTTGTTAGCTTGAGTCTGTTCTCTGTATTTGCGGTGAGTGTGAGTGACACAGACACTGCGCTGGACAAACAGCCTCTGTGGTGAGACGATGTCCCTCTGACCGTATCTCACACTGTGACTGTGTCCAGGGCAGACCAGAGTAAACAGCACACAGATGAACTGAGTGCTGCGACACAAATAAACCTGACCTATGACCTCAGCAGATGAATAAGACACACTTCCTGTCCATCACTCTGACTGGAATTGTAAACGGATCTTTTAAGTTAGATAGTTAGACAGACAGACAGACAAACAGAGATAGATAGACAGAAGACAGACAGACAGACAGACAGACAGACAGACAGACAGACAGATAGATAGATAGATAGATAGATAGATGGATGGATGGATGGTATGGATGGATGGATGGATGGATGGATGGATGGATGAAAGGAGGGTTGGACGCCCAGTTGGATGGAGGATGAATAGATGGTTGATAGACAGACTGGATGGATGGTTGGATGATGGATAACAAGATATTATAGATGGATAAGTGGATTGTTGATAGTGAAATATGAAAGTATATAGAAGTAGCGGGTAAGCGAATGGACGGATGGAAGGACAGAAAGATGGATGGAAAGATGGATGAATGAATGGGACAGAAGGATGAATGGAAAGAAACATATTATGGATGGATGGATGGATTGATGGATGGATGGATGGATTGATGGTTGATAATGAAAATATAAAAGTAGATAGACAGACGGACGGACGGATAATGAATGGTTGATAGACTGACTGGATGGATGGAAAGGTATTATGGTTGGATGGATGGATGAATGGATGGATGGATGGAAAAATATTATGGATGGATGGATGAATTGAGTTGATAGACAGAATGGATAGATGGATGGATTGATGAGTGGATGATGTGAATGAATTGGAAGGATGAATGGATGGATGGATGGATGGATGGATGGGTGAAAAGAAAGATATTATGGATTTATGGTTGATAATGAAAATAAAAACTAGACAGACAGACAGACAGACAGACAGACAGACAGACAGACAGACAGATAAATGGATGGTTGATAGACTGGATGGATGGATGGATGGATGGATGGATGGATGGATGGATGGATGGATGGATGGATGGATGGAAGGATGAATGGAAAAATATTATGGATGGATGAATTGATGGGATGGTGAAAATATAAAAGTGGATGGATGGATGGAAATATATTATGGATGGATAAATGGATTGTTGATAGTGAAATATAAAAGTGAATAAAACTAGCGGGCAAGCAGATGGATGGATGGAAGGGCAGTAAGATGGATGGATAGATGGATGAATTGGAAGGAAGGATGAATGGAAAGAAATATATTATGGATGGATGGATGGATGGATGGATGGATGGATGATGGATGGATGGATGGATGGATGGATGGATGATGGATGGAAATGTATTATGGATGAATGGATGGATGGATGGATGGATGGATGGATGGATGGATGGATGGAAAGGTATTATGGATGGATGGATAGATGGATGAAAAAATATTATGGACGGATGAATGAATTGATGGTACATAGTGAAAATATAAAAAGGGATGGATGGATGGAGAGATGGAAATTTATTTTGGATGAATGGATGGATAGATGGTTGATAGTGAAAATATAAAAGTGGATAGAAGTAGTGGCCAGGCGGATGGATGGACAAAAGGACGGACAGATGGATGGATAGATGATGAATGGTTGACAGACAGACAGACAGGATGGATAGATGGATGGATTGATCGATGAATGAATGAATGAATGGATAGATAGATGGAAAATATTATGGATGTATGGTGAAAATATAAAAGTGGATGGATGGATGGATGGATGGATGGATGGATGGATGGATGGATGGATGGATGGGCTGGTGAATGGACGGACGGACAGACAGATGGATGGATGAAAATGTATTATGGATGGATGGATGGATGGTTGGATGATGGATGGATGATGGATGGATGGATAGAAGCTATTTTGTATTAATGAATGAATGGTTAGTAGTCAAAATTAAAAGTCTATAAAAGTAGTGGGCGGGCGGATAGATGGTTGGATGAAAAGATGCATGGTTGCATGGTAACATGCTTATATAATAATAAAAACAAAACAGTAAACACAGTAAATAGTAGTAGTAGTAAAAAAAAAAAAAAAGATGATATTTATACATAATAATTAAATAAAATATCAATAATACATCGTATTATTCAATATATCACATTATTATTCAATATCATATTATTATTTAACATATCATATATTCATACAAATCAATACAAAAATAATAATAGATCAGAATAAACTGTACATGTAACAACCAACATTTTAGTATAAAACAGTAATAAAAACAATAATAATCAGTATATTTACAATGATTCATTTATCATAATCTAGGTGTGTGTGTGTGTTGTGTGTGTGTGTGTGTGTGTTGTGTGTGTGTGTGTTGTGTGTGTGTGTGTGTGTGTGTGTGTGTGTGTGTGTGTGGGTGTGGTTTGCAGGCGCATCACTGATGTTTTTATTGGTCTTCTCTCTCTTTTTGTGACAGGCATTAATGTATTGCGCGGCTAGAAGGACACAGTCAGTTTTTTCCCCTAGTAAATATTGAAGCTGTGTTTTATTGTCTGACTCAGTGAATTGTGGGTAAACGCTCTGTAGTTTGGGGTAGAATGTTCTCTGATGTGCTGATAGTTTGGGCAGCGGGTGAGGAAGTGTTCCCGTCTCCACCTCTGCCTGGGCACAGTGTGGGCAGATGCGGCTCTCTCTAGGTTGCCAGTTCTGTCTGTATCGGCCCGTCTCTACAGTCAGACTGTGAGCACTCAGCCTGTATTTGGTCATTGTTGTTCTTAATTTACTGTCCTTTACTGCGCTCAGATATGTTGCTGTGGTATAATCTCTATTTAGATCTAAATAACATTGAAGTTTATTTGTTTTCCGGCTGCTTCATTCCAGTAAGTCAGATACTCCTCTTTTCGTGCATTTATTATTTGATTGGGCTTAATTCTGTGTATGAGCATGTCCGTGTCCTGATGCTGCCTGCTGTTAGTCATATTCATTGTGTTGGTTTGTGTTGCAGCTTCAGGACCATCTGAATCAGGGGGCTTTTTTCAATGTCCATTTCTTGGTTTTTGAGGGCTTTATAATGATAAGAGTTGGGGTCACTCATTTTTATGTGTTCCAAAATTTGACGGCTCGTTTCTCAATGCGCATGAGTAGAGGATACTGGCCTAATTCTGCCCTGCATGCATTGCTGGGTGTGTTCCTCTGTACCCTGAGGATGCTCCTACAGAACTCTGCATATAGGCTTTCAATTGGATTTTTATCCCATTTATCAAACTCATGACTGAGGAGAGGACCCCACACTTCACTCCCGTATAGCACTAAGGTTCAATCACTGACTGGAAAATTTTGAGCCAGATTCGAACTGGAATTTCTATTTGTGTTGATTTTTTAATGGCGTAAAAGGCCCTTCTCGCTTTTTCTTTTAGTTCATTCACAGCCAAATTTAGTTTTCCATTAGCATTTATTTTCAACCCGAGGTATGTGTAGCTTGGGCAGGTTCAACTTTTGTCATACCAAGGGTGAAACTGTGTCTCTTTCCCTGACATCTGGGTTTTTTCTGGAATATTAGGGTTTTGGTTTTCTTTGGGTTAACGGTCAGGGCCCAGGTCTGACAGAAGCTGTGCAGGATATCCAGCTGCTGCTGTAGACCTTCTTCTGTTGGCGACAGCAGCACCAGATCATCTGCAAACAGCAGGAACTTTACACTGGAGTCGTATAGTGTGAGACCGGCGTATCTGCTTGCTCTAGGAGCATTGCCAATTGATTGATGTAAATATTGAAGAGGGTTGGTGATATTGGACAGCCCTGTCTCACACCCCGTCCTGAGTGAAGAATTCTGTTCGCTTATTCCCTATTTTAATTGCGCACTGATTGTTTGAATACATTATTTTTGTAATGTTGTATGTTTTACCGCCGATACCTGATTCTAGAAGTTTAGACAGCAGACCTTCATGCCAAATTGAATCAAACGCTTTCTGAAAATCTACAAAGCAAGCAAATATTTTGTTTTTGTTTTGATGGACGTATTTGTCATTAGAGTCTGAAGGATGAAGATATGGTCTGATGTTCTGTAATTTGGCAGAAACCCAATCTGACTCTTGCTGAGGACATTGTGCTCTGTAAGGAAGCCTATGAGTCTGGTGTTGATGATGCTGCAGAACAGCTTCTCCAGATTACTGCTCACACAGATGCCTCCGTAATTGTTAGGGTCTGATTTGTCTCCACTTTTGAATATGGGCGTTATTTATCCTTTATTCCATATGTCAGGAAAATCACCAACACTCAGAACCAAATTAAACAGTTTCATTATAGCCAATTGGAATTTGTGATTTATGTTTTTAATCATTTCATTAAGGATACCGTCTGGACCACTTGCCTTTTTGTTGGTGAGATTTGTATTTTATCTATTAACTCTTTTCTGTGATTGGGTAGTCTAACGGATTTGGTATTTGCCAAATATTTGTTCTGTATGGGGTTATTTATCATATATAAGCGATTGTTCAGTACTCATGTTTATTTACTAAACAGTTTTTCAAGTGGTTTTTCCAGGTGTCTCCATTTTGTATTGTTAGCTGTTCATGTTTCTTTTTGTTAAGGAGGTTCTAGTTGGCCCAGAAATTGTTTGAATCCACAGATTCTTCAATTGTTTGAGCTGTTTTTGGATGTACTCTTCCTTCTTTTTTCTGATTGTGTTTTTATTTTTTTAAGCTCCTCGCAGTACTGAAGACGTACATCTGTATTCTCTGGTTGTCTGTGTTTTGATTTGCTAGTTGTCTTAAGTTTTCCTTATTGTTTTACAATCAAAGTCAAACCATTTTTCATTCTCTTGTTTTTGTTTTAAAGTTTTCTTAGTAGTTTTAATATTAGATATTGTTGCTAAATAATCAAATATGTAATTTATGTTTTCTACAGCTAGATTAACACCCTCTCCATCATGAGGATAACTATTTTCCATAAATTTATCCAAAAGTAAACCTATTTGGGGGTCTTCAATTGCGTTCCTGTATTTCTCAGAGCTGTCTCAGAGCTCTTTCTCTCTCTCTCTCTCTCTCGCTCTCTCTCTCTCTCTCTCTCCCTCTTCTCTCTCTCTCTCTCTCTCTCTCTCTCTTCTCTCTTTCTCAGTGAGCGGATGCTTCCAATCCCATAAGGAGTACCAACCTACTTCTGCTATATAGGAGTATTTCTTGAGAGGAGACCAGAACAATAGTGTCCAGACCTGATTTGCAGGTAGAATTTGTCAATGTCAAAAGAACTGAGAGAGAGAGGCATCAGTTCTGTCGCGAAAGGCCCATCTACCTTCTACACTCATGTTGAAATGGAAGGACTTCATAATGATGTGGATGAATATCTAATACATTCACTCCCGGCAGACAGTGTCGTATCTGCTAACTATAACTAGAGTTCTCAGCAGACTCTGCTGTACGTGAGTTCAGCCATCTTGAGATTTGCTGCATTAAACTCTACCTCCTTTCTCCTAAGCTAAGATATGCTAGCAAACATGGATGCTCAACATGATGGCAGATGTCCAGAAGCTTTTTCCTATTTACACACTGTAAAAAATACTTAAAATATATGACAAAACATCATGGCAACAAATGTTTATAATATATATATATAATATATATATATATATATATATTATATATATATATATATATATATATATATATATATATATATATATATATATATATACACACAGTTGAAGTCAGAATTATTAACCCTCCTGAATTATTTGCCCCCTGTATATTTTTTCCCCAATTCTCTCCCAAGAGAGGTTTTTTTTTCAACACATTTCTAAACATAATAGTGTTTTATAACT
Source organism: Danio kyathit (assembly GCA_903798195.1). NCBI lineage: Eukaryota > Metazoa > Chordata > Actinopteri > Cypriniformes > Danionidae > Danio > Danio kyathit. The sequence goes on along the minus strand of LR812526.1, from coordinate 15,238,250 downwards.
CATTTCCAATAACATTTTTTTTTATCTTTGCCATGATGACAGTAAATAATATAATACTAGATATTTTTCAAGATGCTAGTAATCAGCTTAAAGTGTAATTTAAAGACTTAACTACAGTAGGTTAACTAGGCAAGTCAGTGTTGCCAGACGTACGATAATTATCGTATTTGTACGATAATTTCGACCTCTGTACGATGTACGATCAATAATGAAAAAAATCCTATAATGTACGATAATTTCAGAAATGTATGGATTTTAAAATGAGTTTCATTGTAATCTTAGGGCTTCTATACTTATTGATAGCTGCATCTTGTGTTGCTGTCTGTGACAGGAGAAGGTGGAGTTAGACACGTTTTCTATTCATCACGTTACATCTTCTCAGCCAATCAACGTGGAGAATGGCTCTCTCTCACGAGTTAACGTTCCTGCTGGCGCAGTGTTGCCAGATTTTTTGCATTTCGGCGGGTTTTGTATAGTTTTTGAGCTGGAATCAGTCCATAGATATATACACTAGATATCGCATAGGTACCCTGAGCATGCGTCAATAGCGCCGCCACATTGGTACAGTGCCTAGGACAAAAGTCATTCAACCGCATTAGTCAAGACAGTGTGCCAATGTGAAGATGCTGGACTTTAGCGCTGTGTACGGATGTAGTAACGAGCAAACAAAGGAAACAAAGCACAAAGGCATCACATTTCCTAGGTAAGATTTGTTTTTTTTTATGTTTTTGTATGTTATGAACTTTGTGCTTAACAAGTAATGTTATTGATGATAATACAGTCTCTTGTGCATTCACCATAAGGCAAAGTAGCACCAACTCGCACTTAATTCTAGACTTATGCTAGTTTTGTTGAATAAAATAAGCAAACAATGTTATGAAATATGAGAACAGACGCTGCGGTGCCAGAAACTTGTATTATTGTCAGCTAAGTGAACGAGTCGTTCATAATGGAGATTCACTCACAAACGAATCGCTCCCTCCATCAGA